>CAIGQW010042275.1:2428720-2440844 GCA_903798125.1 Danio choprae
CAGTGGTCAGCACTGTCGCCTCACAGCAAGAAGGTCACTGGTTCGAGTCCCAGCTGGGCCAGTTGGCATTTCTGTGTGGAGTTTGTATTTTCTACCCGTGTTCACATGGGTTTCCTCCAGGTGCTTCGTTTTCCCCCATAGTCCAAAGACAGGTGAATTGAATAAACTAAATTGTCCGTAGTGTATGAGTGTGTGTATGTAATGAGTGTGTATGGGTGTTTCCCAATAATAGGTTGCGACTGGAAGGGCATGCGCTGCGTAAAACATATGCTGGAATAGTTGGTGGTTCATTCCGCTGTGGCAACCTCTGAAATAGAGACAAGCTGAAGGAAAATGAATGAATATTATACGTCCCTAATCCCACCCAATAACTAAACCCAACTACTACCTTCTTAGTTATAAATAAGTAGCAAACTAGTTACTTTGAGTTTATTGAGCTTGAAGTCTTAAGTGATGGTTTGTTAAAAGCGAGAAATGTACCTTAAAATGAAGTGTGACCCATAAAACTTTATTAAATATTAAAGGTTTATATACAAAGATAGTGGTTGTATGCTACTGTTTTAAACTACAAGGCTGTTGAACGCACAGCTAAAGTAGTTTCAGGCAGGATTTCACTACATTACAAGTTCCACGTCAGTACACCAAATGATTTCAAATTTAAAATAACTTCACAACCGACAACCACAGCCACTCTTACATCGACAAGAAACACTTAGTAGAAAAAGTCTGTGCCTCTATACCTAATCGCTGCACAGAAAATAGCTACACAGGCGTGTTGCAAACATGTTGAGTGAACTAACTTTTAGAAGATTTTGGATTAGACAGAATCTACAAAGCCAACAATCCACTGGCCTCTTTCAACTTCAGCCAGCTCCAATTTCTGATGTCAAACCACAACAGGTCATAAGTCGCATCAGAACTTCCATGCAAAATGGATGCCATAGAACACTCAAGTGACAGTGGGCTAGTTAATTTTAGCACAAGAACGGCGGGTAGAAGAGCTTCCACTGTTTGAAGCCTTGTTCACCAAGGCCATCGTTGTGACTCCAGCGACCTTTCCAGGTGACCTACACATTGAAGTGGCCCACCGGAGTAGGGCATAGGGGAGCAGAAGTGTGGCCTGCAGGAGGTTAATACATGCTCGTACTTCATACTGAGAGGGTGAGCCCATTTAGGGTAATTTCGCAAGAGTGTGCTAGCCACAGCTACTTCAGTGTTAAGAAGTGGACGGTGAAAGTAGGGCCTCTCTGTTCATTAACATGGCTGCCACAGTGAAGCATTAGCCACAGTCATTTGATGGAGCGTTTTTTTGCATGGCCCCCTCAGCTTCCCCAGCCTCTGCAGCTCAATTACACTTTAGATAACTTCACTGGCCTTGAAATAATTCATTTCTGCTAATTCCTCCTCTTTCAGGTCCCACCATGCTGGGCACCAAAACCCCATGCTGTCAGCGGCCCCACATCTCACTGCTTTCCCTGCAAAAAAAAAATGTAAAGAAAATGCCCAGGCAGGAAAATTAAATGTCACCATAAATAATCCCTCTTACTGTACGGGCCCTGCGGGATCAGGCGCTGGCTCTTCTCCATATTCCTAGGCAGGGGACGACAGTGCTAAGTGATCTTTGGCTCAATCGAGGCTCCCTTCTGAGATTTTCACTCTATGCTTTTTCCGAATCAGCCAATCAGAATTGAGATCTACAAAAACACCAACCCAAGACATTTTATGACTCCCTTATTTTCACGCGCACGTACTCGCATACTATGATGCAATAATCATGCTTTACTGTATGTTAATGACAGCGATATGAATGTTCTCGCCATTGGTACATAATGATGATCGCGTGTGTCGTACAGCCTCCCCTGAGACCAACCTACATCCTTTTTATGGTAGTCATTCTCATAAAATGAAGAGCCATTCCTATGCATGGTGAGGAAATAAATTAAGCTTGCTCTTATCACGGTGGAAATAAAGCCTGTAGGTTGCATAGTTTTCCTTCCTCACTCTGATACACAGCATATAAAATCTAAATTATATATATTTTTGTTCCACACTTTCTGTCGATGCAAATAAGGGAGTCTCAATAAGTGCCGTGGAATTTAATGATACAGTTTTCTCAGTCCCACTCCAAAGCCCAGCCTCTGAGAATCCACCACATGGGAATAAGATGATATAATGATAATCAGTCAGAATACAGTAACAGCCACACACATTCCCATTTTAATGGTCGATTGTCCTGTAAAAGACTCATTAATTGGAGCATATCCAGCCGTATTTGTGTTTAAAAAAAAATAACAACCCCAAAAAGCACATATTATGATTATTGATTCTCAGCTTCCTATTTGATTTTGACAAAAACGATAGAAGCAGATGATGATGATGAACCCTCAGCTTGGTAGTGTATGTGTGTGTGTGTCTGTCTTGCGCAGTGTTGGTGTATTTGTGTCTAATGAGTGGTTTAGTGCGAGAGCTAGTTAGCACGGGGGAGTGTTTGGGCAGAATCGAACGGGCTGATTTAAGGTACGGAGGTCAAAGGCCAGCCCAATTACGTCCTTGGCGAGGGCGCCTCCTGGCTCTTTGATTCTGCACTTCTAAAGGGGCAAGGGAGGGGCAGGGGTCTGTGGCAGCCGCATTATGGGGGTGTTAATTGGAGCATGTTGTTTTAGACAACCAAGCCATCAGGGCAGGCCACAACACCACCATCGGTCTAATTGCAGAGGCAAAGGCCTTCATGTTCCCTCACAACTGCAAGCTTTTACATGTGCCTGTATACTGCAAGCGCACACTCTAAGACCATCAATGTAAAACAGCTATGCTAAGTTGTGCATATGGCATTACGGTCCACTATGTTTAGTCTGTCAGCTAGCCTGGCAGTTAAATAATCGTCACATTATATTTTGAATAATCCCAGTGTTGTTAAGGTATCTTGTGCAAAATCGAAATCTCTGTGACAGAGAGAGGATGGGATCTATTCAGACTCTTCATTTGCAAGCTCGTCATCCAAGTTGCAGCTCTCTTTAATGTTTAATCAAAGACTAAACAGAGACAGGCTTACAATCCAGTTAACTACACGCAAATAAAGCCATCCTGTGAGGTGAGAAAAGCTTGCAGCTGCCTCATAACAATAACATTTTTACTTCATTTGCCATCATTTGAAATTTATATCTCTGTGTGTTGCTATATATATAATTTTACACTCAGAATTATGACTGTTTCTAAGATTGTTACTTTATAAGCAACTTTACATACACAATTATGGATGTCTATCAACGTGACTTTATATCTCACAAACATGACTTGAAATCTCAAAGTAAGAACTGAATTTCAAAATAGATCACAATTGTGATTTATTTCTCAAAATTGTGAAAATTATTTATGACGACTTTAAACGCAACCACATTGTTTTCTTTCAAAGACTTACATTTCCATTCATTTAGACTTTCTTCTTCATTCATTCATTCATTCATTTGTTAATTTTCCTTTAGGTTAGTCTCTGATTTATCAGTGGTCATCACAACGGAATGAACCGCCAACTATTCCAGCATATGTTTTATGCAGCGGATGCTCTTCCAGCCACAATCCAGTACTGGGAAACAAACACCCATAAACTCTAGCATTCACATACACTCATACATATGGCCAATTTAGTTTATCCAATTCACTTATAGTCCATGTCTCTGGACTGTGGGGGAAACCAGAGCACCCGGAGGAAACCCACACAAGCACGGGGAGAACACGCAAACTCCACACAGAAATGCCAACTGGGCCAGCCGGGACTCAAACCAGCAACCTTCTTGCTGTGAGGCGACATTGCTGACCATTGAGCCACTGTGCCGCCATTTAGACTTTCTGTCTCACAATATAATTTGACATCTTACAAAAAGCTATTTTATTTCTTAGTATGTCATGTACTGTCAGCAATTTATTAAAGATTATTAAAACATTACCCTCAAAATCAAAATCTCTCATTGTTTATACCTACCAAAAATCTTTTCAAGTTTACATATTACACACTAAGAATTCTGCATTTATATGGGGAAAAAATGTTTTTTTCTGAGTTTACATCTGACAATTACATTTGACAATTTTGAGCTGACATCTCCGATTCTGGGAAAACAGCGGAATTACAAAATATTAATAACGTTTTTATTTATCTTTTTATCCCACATGGGAAGCAGGTTTTCATGAAAAACTGGTTTCAATAGCCATGCTACAGGAAAGACAGCATTCAGACATATTATGTAATTAAATGAAATACCAACTGATATAATCACTATATATGATCTGAAAAGGGAAAAGTCTTCCTTTTCTTTTATCTCAGCTCAATAGACTTCAACAGTTAGCCCTGACACCATAACCATCAGATATGTCAGCTCAACCCAAATGGTTGTCCATTTATCTACCTCTCTGCCTTCTTCAGAGTAAGAGAGATATTTGTGTTGTGCTGATTATTGCTCTCTTCTGCTCGTCAACACAAAGTAATTTGTGCGAGATGAGGTATTGAACGGTTAAATTGTGCCGCCGGCACGTTTGGCCTGTCATAAAGCATGTCTTGTTTATTGGGGTGGCTCTCTAGGCCAGCACTGTCCACTGCTCTATAATCCAGTGCTAAAAGCTCCCTCCTGGGCCTCCAAACAGCAAAAAATGTCTCTGATCGATGCTTGTCACATGAGTACAAGTTACAGAAGGACTGCTGGGATTTCAGACATGCTCAGGTGCTTTTTGAATATGAGCAACACTCCCTGGTCACAACTTCTCTATCTCTTCTCATTTAGTCAGAAATATATATATATATATATATATATATATATATATATATATATATATATATATATATATTGATTGTGAACAAACTGTGCATAAGTACCGAGTCAGCACTCATTTTTATGTGTGAGCGTTATGACAGGACAGGGATGAGAAGTGCCCTAACTAGCAAATAAAGAGGTTTGGAGACAAAGTGCCTCATTGGAATTACAGATGCATTTCAGACGTGTGGGAGCGCAGAAACAGATCCGCGGACGTCCAAATTAATTGATCGCATTATAAAAATTTTCCCTCTGAGAGTAATCAGTCAGAGCTATTGATAATGGGGCCTGGTGCCATTGGCCTTGTGTGTTTATTCATAGTGATATGTTACTTTGCTTTTGCACTGAGTGCCTGAAGCTGGAAAGATGGATGAGGCTCCTGCTACCACCGGCACTGTATGAGCTATTGTGGACAGTATATTGCAAATCTCTCTTTCTCTCACTCTCATTACACTTCATCTTTTTCAGATCTCGGAGCATTCACTGAAGTGATGTCTACAATTATGTCTACTGCTTAACAAAAACGTAATAAGATATATTTATACATGCTTTAATGTTCTTCACAGATGCCTTTTCCACTCAAACAAACTACAAAAGAAAGGAATAGAGAATAGAGTTTTCTCTGTCCACTCTATACTGCTTGTGTTTATGTGTTTAAAAAAATGGTTTGATGTAAAATTATCACCAGGATCTAGAGAGGTATCAAGTTCTTCAATGACCATACTACATTTCTATATTTGTTAGTAATAATTTAGAGAATTAGATTAGTTTCACTGAAAAAAGAATACTTAAAATGATACTTTTATAACAATATTTGTGTGAATCAAAGTGTGACTTGTTGATATTTTTTAATCTGTGTTTAAAAGTTACAGATATTAACTGCTCAAATACTTTTAAATACTGAGTAAATTAAATCTACAAACTTGATTACCGGTACTCAATATGTTTTTATCATACGTTTGCCATATCATGACAGTTTGCCATATTACTGGACAAAATCTATCCTTATGCTGTTTCAAACCTGTGTGGTTGTCTCTCTTCTTCTAACATAAAAGTATGTTAAGAATGTTGCATTTCAAACAACTATTTACAGGTTTGGAATGACACAAAGTGGAGTAAATGATGACAGTGTTTAAATGGGTGATCTGATGGGTGAATCATCTCTAATGGAATTTCTTAGTCCAGTTTACACAACTGAGGATCTGTACAAGACAAACTATTGTGTTCCTATGTACAGACACAACTGAAAGACAAGAAAGTCTTGAAAATGTACATTTTGATTTTTTTTCGTGTGTAGAAAATTGTGGCATGTCAAAACATCTGAACGTTGAACAATACACGAAGCCTAAAAAGTGTGATGCCAGATTCAGATTACCTGATATTTTCCTGTCCATTACAACAGTCACTCTGTGGTTATTGCATACCTGGGGTTTACTGTTTAAGGGTGAAAAAGATGCAGATTCCGTGTCGGCCTATTACTTAATAAAGTAAATGGGTGTGCGTGTTTGTGTGTGTGGGGGTGTATGTGTAGTATATTGTATTGTATATTTGTTTATTACTTATTTATATTTCATTTAGTATGTATATTCTTTTTACTAGTTTGACTAGTTTTTACATTCATTGACTCAATGATTCACTTTTAAGAATTACTAATACCATAGATTATATGAGAGTGACATGGCATATATGTAATACATCCAAAATCCATTCACATTTATACCACAGATAATCATACTATATATAATAAAAAAAAAATTAAGTTTTACACCAAACATTGTATTTAACTATATTGTCTGCAATTTTTAACTAATGTACATGTCTGCAAATATCACAAGATTAACTATTTTCAGTTGACTGGACCATCAGTTTTTGGACCAATGTGTCCAGTCTAAAAAGCAGGTAGATGAATCCAACAGTGCAAAAAGTTGTCAGAGCCCCCAGTATAAATCAGTCAACGCCTGTGTCAAACAAAATGCAACAACCCCAGCGATCCACAAGCCCAGCGCTGAGGCCTTTCCACCCCCATGTTACGTGATGCATGCAGCCTGATGGATGGTCCCCTTTCCAGGGTAGACACCATGATGAACACAACGCCTGGAGACAAACCATGCCCCCCTCCATAGGCCTCTGCTCCTCAGAGCCCCCCGCTTCATTCTGCAGCTTTTATTTATTCACACGCTCACGGCCTGTTTGTTTTTTTTAAGCAAAACAAATTGAAAGGAATAAAAGCAAGCGTGAATCGTGCTTTTTATATTCCTCTTTGTGTCAGGATGTTTGGCTCAGGGTTGTGCATCATGCCACATAGGTTATGCATAGGATCCCGGCTGTAAAGTATGATTAAAAGTGCGAAAGGATACTCATAAAGATATGCAGGTTATTAGAGGGTTTCTTTGGGGTAAAGGGTCCAGAAAATGTCTAAAAGTTACATATGATGAACAAATAAATGTAAATTAAATGCATGCTTTCTACAGAACATCAATCTTGTTTCTGCACTTTATCAATTCCTAACTTACAGACACTGTGGTATGGCTATCTGTTTTACATGTAGCGATGTGCATGAAGCCTTATTTGGAAAGCCACAAGTAACGATCTGATGAAAACAGAAGCTGGATTTATTAAAGAAAAACAAATAAGCAAATTTGTTAAACTGCTTGTCCAACTAGCACAAAGATAAAGTTGTAATAATAATACAAAACTAAATACTCTTTAGACTGATTATGCAACAAGCAGAGAAAAACAAAGAACACTGATATGTTACTTAATAGAAAAAGTACACAGAAAAAGTTACACTTTGAAACAACTGAACCAACAGATACTGTAACTTCTTACAGGTACATTCACAAAAAGTAAAAATATTGTTTAATATATAATATATTTTTTTACTTTAGTGCAAAGTAGAAAACCTTTGGACCAACCTAAAAAGATTACGGTAATTTGTTACAGCTACATTTATAAATTACCGCCAAATTGTAGTTTTGACTTGGTTGAAACTGAAAAATGTAATTTATATTAATCGAAATATTTATTCTGCCCAAGGAAAAAAAATTCTAAAATATGGTAAAATGGTAAAATATTTCTTTTTATAGACGATGAATTACTTGAAAGCACATAAACAGTACATTTGTTTCATGTAGTCACTGCTTGATTTAAGTTTACCTAGGGGGTTAATTTTTTGCTTTAAGGCAAATTGAATAAAACAGGTTAAAATCAGAAACTTAATTTTTCACTTTAAATGTACTTTAAATGAAAAACACAGTAGATAGCACACAATAGTAGTAAAATATGTTAGACTAATTATCCAAAAAGTGTATAATATAGTGTTATTTTTAATATCAAAAAAGTGTTATACTGATTTAAAAAAAACAAGTTCAGACAGTGATATTTTTGGAACTGAAAAAAAAATTGGTTAGACTGATTATCCAATAAGAACTGCATATAGTGATATTTTAATAATAGGAAAATGTCTGTTAAACTTATCATCTGATCATCCTCGTTGTGTGAACATTATAAATCAGACTCTGAGTTTGAATTTTTCATATTTTATCTTAAGGTACAATACACGCTATAAACAAGCTATTTACTAATACTTTTAGCTCAATATACTACTAATTAGTTGCTTATTAAAGTAGTAGTTGGGTTTGGTATTGGATAGGATCAGAGATGTAAAACAAGCAGTAATTATCTTAATAATAGGCAGGTAATAAATAGTTAATAAACTAAACCTAGATTTTACCTGGATAAAAAATAAGCTAATAAAGAATATTTGTGATTTTATTATATAAAAATGAATAATTTATTTATAATTTATTATTAATGAAGCAGAATTTCATGACAAAGCACGTTTGCATAAGGAATATGGAAAATGGAAGAGTTACATCTAAAAGATCTTGTTTAAACCCATCCACATCTAGTTCTGTCCAAATATAGATACAGATAATGTGTGACTGCAACAGATACAGACACATACACACACACACACACACACACACACACACACACACATAATGGCTTTGCTGCACATTTCTCCTCTGCTATAGTTGGAGGGTTAGTAAAAAAAACTTTCCTTCAGCACCACGGACAGCGACCGTATGATAAAATCTCCAGCAGATCATTTCTACCTGCTTACCTCAACCAGTCAACCAAACAAGACAGTCTCTCAAACACCCACTTTAACGGCAGTATCATTTCAATTACACCAGTTGCCTAATCACACATTAGGCTACATAAGGTGAAAGCGCTTTGAAGGCTGGATCTAAACATCAAAGCCTCAGTCATTAAAAAGCAGGATGAAGGAAGACGCTGCAGTACGTTTCAAAAAGCTCCCCTTCCTCTTCATTAAGAAACACAACACAAGTGCAATCAAATGAAGTTTTGTGACTCTTCTCGGCTTGTTCTGTGGCCAAATGCCTCCGTCAGCAGGACAAGAAGAGCACGTGAGAAGAGGAAGCGAGACGAATCCCCCGAGTGTAACTCAATAAAGGCGAATGTGTCACATTGACAAATGAAGATGGGGCGATATTATTTATAGCCAAGACTATGTTAAACAGCCTGGGTTTGCTCTGTGTACTTTTTACTCCGTTTGGAAAAAACGACGGGCTAAATCTTCTTCTTGGCGGGCAGTGATAAATAAGGACGGAGGGAGTCACCGGGCAGGCGGCAGGGATGTTGTTGATGCTCATTCATGTTTACCCTCAACCTCAGGCTGCTCCATCACTCCTCCCTCCTCCTTATCTGCGCTCGGGCCCTGCGGAGGGAGGAATTGTGGGAAACAGCCTGACAGAGAGCACTGACTTTAATTTTGTCCAGAGGGGGATCAAGCCTCTCTCTCTTTCTCTCTCTTCCCCACCTATTCCTCGATCTCTTTCTCTCGCCCCCAGAACAAACAAATATTTGTCCTCATTATTAATTAAACAGGGCGCCTGGAAGCACAAAGGTAAATTGACGACAAACCGTCCTGGAGCCTAGAACACAAACGGCAAAGCGCAAACAGTGTGCCGTGGAAAAAAACGGCTCGCCGGTTGTGATTTACGAGGCCCGTTGCACGCAAACTCAGGCCTGCACCAGTAAGCTATTCATAAACAAAAGCAGCTAAATAATGAATGTCTCTCTGGCTGTGCGGCCTGCCCATGTGGCGGTTAAATGAATAGGAATTAGTGGGGAGGAGTGGAGTTGGGCCCTGTGTGATGTTGTTTATGTGTACGGGGATATTCATTTATCTCTCCCAGTGTTCGCTGCCATGTGGTGAGGGCTACAGCACGGAGACTATAAAGTGTGCGCGTGTGCTTCTTCTTCATTTTTGTCCTCTCTAACAGGCCACTTGTGGAGGTGACGTGATGCCAAGGAGCACATTTGTCTGTTGAAAACTTCAAAGCAAATGTACCAGAGTAGCATGTAAAGTCATCTTTGCAGAGTCAAAGGAGAACCTGAATCAGTACAATCTTGGTGAAACATTTTGCCATTTTCTGAATAAGTTTCTGGATGACAAACATGTTTATGTAACATGAAATAGCTATGAACAATTTTTATATCAGTTACTAGAAGTATGTTTACAAAATGATGATTACTGAAAGCTAAAGGTTTTCAAAAGTTTGTATACTAATGACAACATTATCAAAAATGCTTTTTAAAGAGCAATGTCACAAAAAACACTATGTACTCGGTAGTCTGCCATTGTCGAGTACTTGCACGTGCATATAAACTGAACACATAAAGCATGCATGGGCATGACATTGTTTTCACAAAATTGTATTTTTGTCCTTTACTCTGAGAAACATTAAAACTGTATAGTTTTTAAAAACATGCACTTGATAAATATAGTAACAATAAATATATTCATGATTATTTTTTACGTTTTTTTACCATACATTTTTTATAGTCTTCGAAATGTATTTTATAATTGCATCAGGGTGTTGATTATGCATGTTTGTGATTTCCCTGTGCAAAATTACTATAGATGGTTAAACTGACACTGTGACAACATGTTAAAAAAATATAGCTGGCTCTTTGATAAATACTGCAAAAACTTTTTTGCAGTTTGCTTTGGATAAATGTGTTTGCTAAACACATAAATGTCCTTTGTAAAAAACGTATTGTAAATTTTCCCCAACAGTCTCCTATTAAGACCCCTTACAGCTCAGATTCAGCTTCTTCAAGCCTCCAGGACTCTGCTTCTTAAACTGTTTCTTATGTCCATGATTCAGCTGGATGTTAGGAATGCAAAACGCTGACCTTTCCTCTGTCCAACGGCCCAGCCCTCAGTCAGCACTCGTTTAATGGCACCTGCCATCCTCCACTGGCCGTCCGTGCTTTTGCAGGGGGCATATCTGTCAGCAGTGCTGAATTAGTGATCCGTGTGATCTGATAGCAGAAGAGGCCCACGGCCCACCGCAGCTCCTGATACCAGCCAGAGAATTCTCACCTGAGGCTGAGTGACAGCCAAACAGCAGGGGATGGACAGGCAACCCATGTCATTCATATTCATTCATACGTGAAGACATTCACATGGACATGCGGCACAGACACTGGAGAAGGGCCATGGTCTCACAGACTACATATGAACAGGATATTATCCACATGCCCAACATGATGTAGCATTCAAACGATTGATGAATCACCAATCACGGGGTCTAAAATCAAAGCCTCATCACAGTGATCGTCTGGTTGCAGGGGGTCCCTCTCCACTCATTAGGACCCTCGCGCTGACCCTAGAGCTTCTTATTGACTCTGAAGTGGAGAGTATGACAGGCGGCAGAAAGAGGACTAGCCCTGAGCCATCCTTTAACCTCCACTGACATTTAACTAAAACCCAATCTCCATCTCTATGAGTGCTAGCTCTGACCCCAAGGGTAAGAGAGAGCGAGATCATGAAAAAAAGGAAAATGTTAGATAAATTTATGCTCACCCACGATCATGATCAGTTTGAGAAGTAGAGCATCATTTTGAGCACGTTTTAAATTGCACAGGTAAGGATGCCATTAGGTCATTAAAATAGGTCAAAATTGCATGTCGGCATCAATAATGTATCACAGTCAATGGTATACTTTCAAACATGAGCTGTTGGCTCATGGTGATTCAGGTCAGACATAAATATGTTTTCATTTTAGATAGACAGATAGATAGAATGATAGAATGGATGGATAGACGGACGGACCAATGGATGGATGGATGGACGGACGGACGAGCGGACGGACCGATGAATGGATGGATGGAGGGATAGATGGACGGAAACTATGTTGCATGGATGGATGAATGGCTGGATGGATGAATGGCTGCTACGATGGATGGATGGATGGATGGATGGATGGATGGATGGATGGATGGAT
>CAIGQW010042275.1:2461609-2484094 GCA_903798125.1 Danio choprae
GAATAGAATAGAATAGAATAGAATAGAATAGAATAGAATAGAATAGAATAATTAGGCACACATTTCCATCTAATTATGGCCCACCAAGAAGACAATGACTAAACTGGCAGACCTCTGTAATCAGCTCTGTTTAACGCTCAGTTGATTAAAGCAAGTTAATGAACACTGTTACTTGAGTACAAATAACGTGAAAAGAATGAACACAACCTACTTGTTTACACCAAACTTTAAAGTGCCTCAACATTCAGACCTTGTGCCAGTGCAAAGGTCTATTTAAAAGGATGTATAGGACAATGTACAAACACACAACAAATAAATCTTCAACATGAGCGTAATGACATGACAACATTTTTTTTTTTAAATAAACGTATAATAATATAAATAATTTTAGAAAACATACGTTATGTTTAACGTTTAATATTACGTTTCAACGTAAACATGCCTCAGCATCGGTCTGGAAAACACTGGTCTAAGGTGTAATTTGGATGATTATCCAACTAATTATTCAATTAAAACAGGAAAATAATCCAAATAGAAGCATTCTACCATTTATACCAGAAAAGAGCAAGATATGCAAAGTATATTTAACATCACTGTGTGGCACAACACAGCAGTATCAGCCATTCTAATTTATCACCTAGGGTTGATAGAATTTGCTAGTTCAACATTCACACTTTCTCCTTTCTGCAAAAGACTTTGTGTATCTTACACAACACCAAAAAAAAAAAAAAAAAAAGATTAATGCAGCTATTAGTTCATTTTCCCTATTTGAATCCTGCATAATAAAGAATTCAAGTTTTCACAGCAAGGACCCTTGTGCTAAAGACGATGCCACAGACTGTGAATCACACCAAAACCCAGCGCCAAGCCCAGCTCAACTAATGCAGACATAAAGCTTTCCTCTGCAAATGAATAACTGCATATCTTAATCAAGTTAGCATCCAGTTATTTCAGCTGGCAAATAAATATTTCTATAATGTTATACATGGGGCTCTCTCCCATCAGGGCCAGGCTATTAAAGTGATTACATTAGAGTCCCAGATAGTGTGAGAGATGGACCTGCGGTGACTTTTATGTGCCGGTGGGCCACAACATACAATTACAATAGCAAAAAAAGTCATTTGGAGAGATCGCAGTAATATGAGAATGGACACGGTGAGCTGACCTCTCTGTCCTCTCATTTCAATGCAGCCATTTTGTTTCATGCACTGAGGATCCATGGTGGCTCAGGGGGTAGTTTGTCCTCATTAGAGCGCCTCTGAATGGGTCCGCGGCACGGGCGCGTGTCCGACACAATCTGATAACACAGCCGAGGAGTGGGGAAAATCAATCTGCTGTCGGAGTGACAAAGGGAAGTGTGAGGAGAGATGGTTTCCGTGCCACAAGAGCGGAGGAAAGGGTCAGAAACTGGATTTAAGTAAGGAGGGGAAAGTGAGTCATGTTGTTGGCACTCGAAATAGCGATGATGATGATTTTGAAGCAGAAATGTGCTGACACTTTAAAGACGCAATGTATAGACAGACAGATACACACACACATACAGTGTCACCGCTGCAAAGTCACTGTGATATTTCATCTGAATGTAGAGTGAATAAAGAGGCTGGATGAATTGGAAGCTTCACTGTTAAGTTTATCATTTTTTAGTCATCATGACCCCATTTTTAAGATGATTTTATGAGTTGTTACGTACGATGAATTGTGGAGTGTTTTACTTGCAGCTCTTGTTTTTCTCCTACTATCTTTGAACTTTTTGGGGGGCGGTAAGATGCTTTTATTTTAAGATTTGAAAAAAGTAACATGCAAAGCACAGCTACGTTTAGTGATCAAACATTTTTTTCATTGTCAGATTTTGGTTTCATACAATCCTTCAAAAATTGTAATCTATACTAATTTGGTGCTCAAGAATATTTTCAATGTTGAAAACCATTGCAGTACGTATTTTATGTGGATATTTTGTTATATTTACAGCTTTAGAAAAAAATCTAAAACTACTTTAAAATGTTCAGTTTCTCTGTATTTGTACATGTTAATATTATAGTAAAATGTTAATATTTGTCTATATAATATTCTATGAATGTCTGATAACCTTTCTTCCTAATTTCAAATAAAAATAGTGACATTTACAGCATTTTGTTTTTTTTGTTTAGTTCACACTGAACTGAACTTTAACTCTGAAAACTGGACTGACACAGTTTCAATTTCAGTTTACTAGAACTTCTATGTTAAGCTTCTTTGACACAATGTACATTGTAAAAGTGCTATAGAAAGAAAGAAAGAAAGAAAGATGAATAATTGTCAGATTAACAAATGTTTTAATTTGTTGTGAAAATTAGGGTTAATCCACAAAATGTTGATTACTCTTCTTTAAAACATCGGTATTGTGTTGTCTGAAAATGCACATCTGAAAACATGGCATTTATTATGTTATTTTTGGCCCCCAAAAAATACTACAATGACAATTTTTCTTTTTCTTTTTTCTTTTTTTTAATTAAAATATCTTTTTAAAAACATATTTAAAAAAGAAAAAAACACACCTTCACTAAATAAAAAAAATGAATTTCTTTAGAAAAAGAAAACACAATGTTAGCGTACAGCATGAATCCAATCAGTTGTCTAACAGTAACTGTGCCATTATCAAACTATTTGCATTTTACTCAAATAAACATGACAGTCATCATATTCAAATATGCCACTGCCACATTTGTTAGCCGTAGGTGCAAATAGCTTCCATGTTAATTCCTGCTAAGCCTGAACCTCTTTGTTCAGATTTTGTCTCCTTCCACATTAAATTTATGAAAATTGTGTTTCTAATATTCCTTGAGCCTGGCCCATAACGGCGTTATTAAATCAATTGGGAATGATTACGCTGGACAAAAAAGGGGGGGGGAATCAATGCCATCCTGTAATTGCATATTACAACGTTATTTTCCGCATTGATATTGATAATATGTATGTTTACATTTCACATGATTAAAATCAATGTTGTAAAGTGAGTTATGACAGCTCCCGTTGATGAGTCACATTTATGGAGCGTGGTTAATAGGGTAGTTGATGCTTCACATAGAGTGCCATCATTTATCTCCATATAGAAGGCTTCCAGGACCAGAGCGAGGTGCTTCCTCTTGATATATCCAATTTTACTTGAAAAATTTACCAAATTCGAGAAATGGTGTGCTCATGGAAATAATAGATTTTTGTTAGAATACATACAGTTTTCAAAATGCATTCTTAACCCTTGTGTGCTGTTGGGGATGTTTTCAACCACTCTGGGGTGATTTTGAGGCTTAATTTGGCCACAACTTTTTTCTGTGTTCCAGCAAATGAAATGATTTTTGGTGACAAATCTTATTTTGACACATATTTTGGGAAAATGATTTGGAAATTTTCAAAAACTCAACAAAACATTTACTAATTTTCAAATTTACTAGCCTTTTTTAATGTTGGTGGGTTGGTGGTTGGTGGCAGTTGGTTGCCCCACTGACTTCCATTATAACCACATTTTTTTATTGCAAAGCCATGACACCATATAATAAGTAAAAATGACAAATTTTACCTCTTTCCAACAGGGAAAACCACCAACAATCAAGAATGCATAATTAGGTTTTCTCATGGCTTTGCAATAAAAAATGTGGTTATAATGGAAGGGGCAATGGAGCAAAAACAGCCACCAACATAACGAAAGGGTAATAAATTTGAACAATACACAAGGGTTAAATGTAAAGTGCGTACATTCTTTGATATCTAAAATGTTTAAAAACAATATTCTTTTTATTCAAGCATTCACTGTCTGTAAGGGCGGGACTATCTTTTTGGCCAATCACAGAGTGAATGTTCAGGGAGATATAATTTTTTTTTCCTATCATTTACACCATTAAGTTTTGGCCAGCCAGTGGTGCTGAAATTAGACATTAACCTACCGGTAACTAGATTCACAAATCATTCAAATAATAGGATTTTTTCAAGTTACAGAGCTGTTTACTTGCATTCAACTGGAAAACAAGGTAAACAGAAAACTCAAAAAGTTATTTACAACATAAGTGCATTATCATTTGACGAGTACAATTTTAGAACTGTCCCAATTTAATCTTGAAAATTTCTTCACTTTTGTATATTTGCCTCTGATTCAATCTTCTATTACAGGCCAGAATTTGCACTTCCATTCCTGCTGGAGTGACGTGCCCATCACCCAAATGAGATTGGACTACTCTGAAGGATGGATGCCCCTCTCCAAACTGTTTTCCCCCCTCTAAATAGCTGCAGCACTTTGCGCTGCCACTCGAAGAGCATTTTGTTGGTGCTCGGCACCTATGACGGCCTCACTCCTAATTGTGTTAGGGGGCTCTTTGGATTATGTCATTTTACTTTGGGATGCAATGTTTGCTGTGTGTTCCCCGTATCAGGTGCCTCTTCTGCAGTTTGTGTGCGTAACCAGATCCCCCTCAGGGACGCTCTGCAGTAAAACACAAGACAGATGTGGGGATACGTTTGGGGACACATACACGCTGTAACATGTACATCCACTTTACTATTTGCACTGGTATCGTGATAATGAAAACAGCCAAAAGTCAACTATAAGAGCAGGTGAATTTCTAAATTACCATATTTTCTGGAATACCACATTTTCCTGTGACTTATAGAATTTAATTAGCATCCAAAAATGTATGCAAAGTACACAAAGCTTCCACTTTAGATAAATTGGTGGTTGTTTTTAGTTTTTCTTTGTTGTTGTTTCATCTCAGAAACGCAACATCAAAATGGTGCAACTTATTGTAATGAGCAACGTATTTTCTGGGAAGCATGTAATATAAATATATTATATGATTAAAAAAAAATAGCAATAGTAAATTCATTTTAATAGCAGTCATTTTAACTTAATAATTACATTTAATAAGGATATTTTGTTTATTTTAATTTACTTTCAGTTCTGATGTAAATTCATTCATTCATTCATTTTCATTTCGGCTTAGTCCCTTTATTAATCTGGGGTCGCCACAGCGGAATGAACCGCCAACTTATCCAGCATATGTTTTACGCAGCGGATTCCCTTCCAGCTGCAACCCATCACTGGGAAACATCCACACACCCATTCACACACATACACTATGGACAATTTAGCATACCCAATTCACCTATACCGCATGTCTTTGGACTTGAGGGGGAAACCGGAGCACCCGGAGGAAACCCACGCAAACACGGGGAGAACATGCAAACTCCACACAGAAATGCCAACTGACCCAGCCGAGGCTCAAACCAGCGACCTTCTTGCTGTGAGGCGATCATGCTACCCACTGCGCCACCGTGAGGCCTGATGTAAATTATATTGCTATAAATTAAATAGACTAAATTAAATAGATATTATACTCAGGAATTAAAACTTGAAAAGTAAATATTTTAAAAGTCATTTTATGAACAGCCTATATTTTCTGAACAGAAAAAGACCAAACCGCTAAAAACTAAATTAATTAATTGTTGGAAAAAAAATATATGAGCATAAAAATCACACCCAAAGAAATATTTTTGCTGCTTGTTCAAACTACTTATTTATAATGAGCTAAATCAACACAATTCTTAAGTTTTTGGGGGAAATAACTTAATTGTTTTGTTCAATCAACTTAAATTTGTAAAAACAATTATTTTAACTTAATCAATTTGTGTTGGGACAACATGAAGGAATTGTGTGGAAACCTGCATATTTTACAGCGTAGACTCACTTTATTTTTAGATGACAGTTCTGTGCAAGGAAGTAAAGCACTTTCTCTTTTGCTGTCAGTCCTTTTTTTGCTATTAAAGATTTTTGGTCGATTAGGTAAATTTGTAAGCCAGCCACTTTAAAGACCAGGATTGGGACGATGTGAAGAGAAGAGGACCGACACACCCCACCCCCCAATCCACATCCCCAGGTCTCAGTCTGCTCTGCCGGTGAAGCTTTAACTTTAATTAAAAGTTTCCTCCCTGTAGGTGACCTACATCCCACTGCAAGGTGACTGACAAAGAGAGAGAACTGATTATAAAAAAAGGAAAGTGAGAATAAATGATGGAAGTGTGGCAGAGGGGGAGAAAGCAAGAAGAAAAGTTATGGGGCAAGTCAAAATGAAGCAAAATTTTACATTTTAAAAATAGAGAATACAACACTATTATATATTATACGATTATGTGTTATATTATGCTATGATATTATATACAGTATATACCATATACAATTACTAGCAAATTACAACAATCTGGCTCTGCATTCACGCTGCCATTGATCTACAAAGCATTCACGCTGCCGTTGATCTACAAAGAAAAGTCAAATTATGACATGAGGAAATTGAATTAAAGTTTATAGTCGAGTTGTAAACCCAATACTGTAAAATTAATATATGTAAATGCTTTATAATTACCAATAAGCTAATAAGAATCTGCACACAAAAAAAAATTATGTTTGCTGTTTTTTCAGACTACTTATTTAAAATGAGCTGAAACAACACAATTCTTGACTGTGTTTTTTGGGACAACTTAATTGTTTTATGTTCAATCCACTTAAATTTGTAAAAACTGATAAGTTAACCTAATTCGTTCATTTCTACACAAATCAATTGTGTGGAACCCAGCATTTTTTACAGTGTAGTTAAACAAGAATTGGTACCCTTGCCAACATTTTATTTTGAAAAGATGTATTTGAAAGTGCTGATTCATCCCGAATTAAACAAGTCATTATGGGTGAGTCTTTGAACCATCCACTCAAACCACTTTTTTAAATAATTATCTCATTTAAATAATTAATTTAATATGCTTCACCATCAGAACCTCTAGTGAATTACATTAATTTTATTAGTATCATTAATTTGTTTAGTAGTCTATTCAGAATCATTTGAAAATCACGATTCTCAATTTGTCCAGAATCATGGAGCTCCAGGAAAAACCCAAAAGTGCTTTTTTTCCCTCCATCAATCATGCCTGATAGACAAAGTTATCTCTAAAGAGAGAGGTTCATTATAGAGGACATCTTTCAACTATTCTTTTATCAGTAAGTGCCGAACCACTATGTCAGTGCTGATCATAAATCACTGAGTCATGATTACAAGACAGCAAGCATCTGTCTGCGAACACTTCCCCCTGGCAAATGATAATTGAGAATCCGACTCTCAGGACGTGGCACCAGGTTACACCTCCCTGAGCTCACCTTACGGAGAACCCCGATCTACAGGGGCTCCCCTGATCTCCAGCATGGCCCATCGGGAGAAAGAGACGAGAGAGACTGAAACGCGGGGGGGTCCGGTGGGTGACTCGAGGACGAGAGAGCTCTCTGTTTCACTTAGTGTCTGTCTCCCAGGCCGGTTCGCAGCTGAGCCCTCCTCTGACTGGGACTTTATCTGCGTTCAATCACGCCACAGCTCCAGCAGGCCAGATCGTTGGCCACCCCAGGCTCCCGGACAGTGAAATATGGCCACAATTAGCCCCGGACACAGTTCAATGATGATAAAGAGCATTCGCACCTTTTACGCCATGATTAAAAGGCCTGTCCGCTCAGCCGCTGATAGAGAGAACTAATTTCACATTATTATTATTATTATTAGCATTCCTTGATTGTAATCCACTCACCCGTTCCTCGCTCTCTCTTCCCATCCCTTTCATTCGTAGCATCCAAGCCTCGGATAGATGCCGAGGGGCTCTTTATCATTTACACATCAGCAGCTGTGCATTGCTCCCCTGTCTGCCCCATTTGTTTCGCCTCTCTTTTCTATGTATACCTATACCACTCTATCTTTATTCACATCTATCAGCGCATACGCGGGGCGGCCCGTCTGCCCACGGCCGCTTCTCTGGTGCCAAACAAACAAGACACCTGCAGAGAATATTACACAGTTCTGTCAGCGGAGACCCTCCAATGTCATCCGCGCAGATATGAACCCCACTACCATGGAACGGATACACAGTGAAGAAGAAAAAAGCAGGCGCAAAGTCACTCCTCACCCGAAAAGAGTTGATAAATGGAGGGGCCATAATGAAATGGAGACATCAAGGAGCATGAAAAGAGAGGACGAGAGAAAGAAAAGGGAGGGGGGGCGTAATCCTGCAGGAACACAACTGTCTGAGGAGAGAAGGGGAAAAGAACAGGGGAGTGGTAAAGAAAGAGAGAGAGAGTAAGAAAGAGGCAGAGGAATAAGAAGGATCGCCTTTCGTCCGTGTTCCATCAAGGGAGAAATTACACATTTACTAAGGTTTTTTCTTAGGACGACGGCCCCCATAGATCAAACCACTGGATGTACGAGCCAATTTTCAACATGAAATATAGACACCAAGAATCAATTTCACCTGTGTTCTCTCCCCCTTCTCCTCACACCAGCGGCCGGACCCATGGATCAGCCCATGGTTTATGTCTTCCTGCTCTCGCGTACACTGTCCAATACACCTCCATTACCAATGTCGAGCGTGTGTAAGATATAAGTATATTAAATAGACTTATTTAAATAAATCATGCTACCTGGCTCTGTAATTGAGTCTGGAATTCTTCCGGAGGTAAAAAACCTTGCTTTTTATCCTTTTACCAGACTGTCATGGGACACTAAATTCCAGTATTATGGGAATAACCAAGCAAAGCAAACGTATGAAAATGAAATGAAGCAAAAACTATAAATCAATAAGAATATATTAAAATTGGGTTTCCTTTAGAATATAAGCTGAATTTGCATAAGCACAAGAATTACATTGTGTTTATAAATAACGTTGCAGTGTCCTATGTGCGTTCCTAAAGGAAAAGTTAATTACGACACTTGCAGCACATGTCCAGATATTATCAAGGGAGGGCAAGCTTGTAATTATTCTCATGCTTTGTTGTGAATGCAGCAGTGGATTTTACGAGGTGTGTTAATGTTTTTAAGTGTCCACATGCGCACCGGGAGATGCTTACACAGCTGTGGGTTCATCACCTGGAGAGCAGGAAGTGACTTTCCATTCCACTTCCGCTTTGCTAAGGCATCTATCCAGCGGATATTTTGTGTCCACTGGGTTCTTCAATGGCTAATTTACAACAGAGAATATAACAATAATAATATCAATAAAAAGTATAACAATAATAATAATAATAATTATTATTATTATTATTATTATTATTATTATTATTATTATTATTTTATATAAAGCACATTGTGGCCTCACAATGGCGCAGTGGGTAGCATGATCGCCTCACAGCAAGAAGGTCGCTGGTTCAAGCCACAGCTGGGTCAGTTGGCATTTCTGTGTGGAGTTTGCATGTACTCCCCAAGTTGGCGTGGGTTTCCTCCGGGTGCTCCGGTTTCCCCCACAGTCCAAAGACATGCGGTATAGATGAATTGGGTAAGCTAAAATTATCCACAGTGTATGTGTGTGAATGAGTGGGTATGAATGTTTCCCAGTGATGGGTTGCAGCTGGAAGGGCATCCCCTGCATAAAACATATGCTGGATAAGTTGGTGGTTCATTCCGCTGTGGCGACCCCAGATTAATAAAGGGACTAAGCCGAAAAGAAAATGAATGAATGAATAAAGCACATTTCTCAAGCTGAAGGCACAACAAAACAGCGAAGATAAGATTTGTCTGCATGTTAACAAAAATATTAAAACAATAAAACTGCATTTTATTTTGCAGTGCTTTTCTCAAACCCAAAGCACAGCAATACCTTAACAACAACAATAATAACACCAACAATAATAATGCATTATATTAATCATATAAAATCATATAAAATACAAACGCAAAATAAATTAATAAAAAGAATCAGATTTAAAAAAATAAGATGCTAACCACTTAAAAAGAATAAAATACTGCCATTTAATTTAGTTTTTATGAACAGCATATATATATATATATAAATATATATATATATAAATATATATATATAAAAATATATATATATTTTTTTTTCATAATAAATTATTATATGAACTGTGATTATATGTATTAATCCTGGTCAAATTTCAGTTTTTAACACAAGTGGACAAAAAAATGTTGTGCCCTTTAATATATTTCCAATTCTAATTTATCCAGTAATGGCAAAGCTTCATTTTAATCCGCATTTACAGCCTTCAGTGTCTCATGATCCTTCAGAGTTCCTTCCAACAAGCTGATCTGATGCTCAAAAACATTAAATGTTGTTTCCAATGCTGAAAACAACACTGCTCAACAAAAAGAAGGAAGGCAAGGGTTTCTCTGTGCATGTGTCAAGTCTTCTGTCTCCACTGAAGTTCACCTACAGTCATTGTCTCTGTCGGAACACAATTACTCCACATCCAGGAAAGGGGCCCTGGCGATAAGCAGTGGGAGGGTCTTCATGTAAAATTCACTTAGGTGCCATATTTTTCCTCCTGGACAAGATTAATTGTATTATAACTCGTTTCGGGGAAGAATAATGGCAGGGCCGCCGTTCTTCTCAAACACTCCGCTCACGGGTATTTCTTAATCCATCCTGCAGAATTGAGGTTAAGAGGGATCTCCTGGAGGTTATCTGACTCCCCTACAAGAGCCAGCAGAGATTGATGGGCTAAAGAGACTGAGATGCAATGGTCATATTCATATGGTAATGCCCCATTGTCACAAGCAGCGTATGGTTTTCTTAATCTCGGCTGTAGTGAAATTGAGCTGCGTGTTCTATCACACATTGCAATGATGCGGCAGGAGACGCCACAAAGCGGCGCGTGTCCCGAATTAGACGCATTTTGTAGAACATGGATTATTTCCAGTGGAAATCCAAGAAGTAAAATGATAACTCAATCTGTGACTCTTATGGTGTGTGTTTTTATCTACAGTATGAATTCCAGTTTGTAAAGAGATTTTCCAACTGAACAAAAAACAAGATATTGTAAAAAGCTGTCTGTCGTGGATTATAGATACAGTCTCTTGATTCTGTCACATTTTTTTCTTAAGTCCATCAACAGCATTTGTATAACTGAGCAAATATTATCAGATTCAAGTCCTTGTAATGTATTGTGCAATGCATACATGTCAGACTATTCATTGGATGATAATAACTAATAACATTGAGTTTCAATAACTGGCTCTATCTTCAGTACTCATCTGCTCCACTGAATCCATGATCTGTCCAATGTGGATTTTTTTTTATTGTTTTGACTAAGGTACAGTATAATGCCCTCTTAATCCTGCCATTGTTAACGTTAAACAATGAATGCCAAAAATACATAAAGCTTTTAAGACAAATTATGCAAAATTATGCTACTGTAATGCAAAAACAGTTGCGTCATATTTAAAGTCAAGAACTTTATAAAAAAAATTTAAAAATTAAAAAAGCTTCAAATAGACCCCATTTGGTTTAAGACACATTAAGGTCTCACTGAGAATGATTCATTGTTATAGTGAAACATATATTTAGTTTTAAATAACATTTGATCAAAAATGCATATTATTAACTAGGGTAGACACTATACTGCCGGAAATCAGCAAACTGGTAGAGATTTTGATCTGTTGTTTCTATTGCCATTAATCTCAATTGTTGTACTGTGCAATCATGGAAATGTATTATTTTTATGCATTTTAAGTCTTACAGTTTAAAAACAAGTGAACAATTTAGGCACAATAAGCATGCAGCGAAAGAGGCTTTATTGGGCTTTAACGGTCAAATACACACACTTATTGGTCAAAAAGTCTGCAAAGTCAGCTATGTTTTACGTGAAAATAAACAACTGGAAAATGATGGAATGAGGATCACTATATTAGATCTTCACGTTCAGTCTTACAGTGATGGGATTTTATTAAGCATCAGGAATGCTTTTTGTGGATATAAACACTGATTTAAATATTAATTAAGTTTGTAACATGGGTTGGGGGGTAATTTAAGAAGTTTTAATTTTGTGGATAGATATTTCTTCAGAACTTCACTAGCAAGCACTCATAGACATTCCTGGCCTAGTGGTAAATAAATATACACTAACATACACACTAAATACACACATGCTACTGCTAATTAACAGATTTTTTAACCGCATACGTGCTCTTTAAACTCATGCAGGTGCTTCAAGTTTATATCACTTTTGTACCATTACACCGTCCTATTTCCCACCCCTCTCCCACCACTATTTCCTATTCTCCCACTGTCCCTATAAATAAAAGTGGCGAAAGGCCAAAAATAATATTTTGCACTCTGATTAAGCCGAGTGGATCCGGCGACTGCAGCAAACCATCCGACCAACAGCTTGTTCCCCGCAGTGGCATGCGGAAAGATATATCCGTAGGAGGATTTGATTAAGTTGGATGCAGTGTTTTTGACTGCTGGTCACTCTTTCAGCATCCATTGGATTTCTGTATCCAAGTGCTTGTGCGTGCATTTTTCTCCATATCATCTGCACACCGCCCAGGTCACTAATCAATAGGCATATTAATCATTCGGGGGAGAGAGTGAAAAAAAAGTGACAAACCAATTATTAATCTGCCCTGTCAAGTCCAATACAGTAATGAATTTACTAAAAATGGTCTTCACTTCATCCATTCATTAACTGCTGATGGGTGGCAGACTTCACAATGTCACTGGATTTTCTCTAGTATTGATGCCGGCCTGGCAGCTAATTTACAACCTTGCCTCTTGTGCAGAGCCCTAGTCTGCACTAATAAAATGGAGCTTGATAATCGTTAAGGGGCCTGTCGGACAGCAGGCATGGCTCCGTCTGCCTGCGCCAAACCCGCCGAGCACAACACCGTCTCCAAAAAACTAACAGGTGTGTACACAAAATGTGGATGCGCCTATTACCAGCTTTGTGTGTGTTCTTGTGTGTGTAGGTTTACTCTACAGCGGCAGTAGTTGACAGAAAGGCAGGTTGCACTCTGGGAAGAGAGAGCCACTCACTGTCATTTCTGAAGCAGGGCAGCCATCTCACTGTCTGCTTGCACACACACACACATACAGTATACATACACATACAGCAGCCTATTAAGTTCGCAGCAGACGATACACAACTCAGCGGACCCACAACTGTCACGATAGGAGGCACAGACTTCCCTTAATCATTTACTTACAGTATGTCTTCATCAGCCTTTATTGATGAATGTTTTACACCCCACTAAACCTATTGACTACTTAGAGATCAAAGACAGATGATGCATTGAGAAATCATTTACTGGGTGCAACTCTTTCTCGTAAGTTCAATTAACGATCATTCCACGAGTCAAGCAGTTTGTGATTCTATCTCCTCGGATGTAGTGATTGGAAATTTCTCAAACATTATTTGTTTTAGCTATAGGCGTCAAATTCCAGCCCACACTGGCACAACGCAGCTCTGGTGGGCACCCGGAATAAGATCATGTACTATTTATACACTTACTGTTGTCGAGTGCTGAACCCTCTTCTCAGTCCCACAACCCCAAATTTGCATACAAATGAAGTTCTAAATGGGCTCAATGACATAATTGACTTGCAATTAGAAATATTCCAGAGCTGGTCACTTTGCAGTGGACAGAGCACGAGCAAAATGAGGGGAAAAAAGGCCTGTTTAGCATATTAATGAAGCTCATTAGCTGTCACTTCACCGAGATGACAAGAGGACTTATATATATGCAATGGCCCCACAGCTTAATT
Source organism: Danio choprae (assembly GCA_903798125.1). Classification (NCBI taxonomy): domain Eukaryota; kingdom Metazoa; phylum Chordata; class Actinopteri; order Cypriniformes; family Danionidae; genus Danio; species Danio choprae. The sequence continues at coordinate 2,475,152 of CAIGQW010042275.1, forward strand.
TGAAATGTGAGTTCTCAACACTAATTGTTTTTGAGCATGTTTCTTTAGATCATTGCGGAAATTTTGTCATTTTGGCAGCTGTGGGAGACGACTGCGGGCAATACAGACTGCACGCATCAAATCTAATATCAGAATGTTTCCTTAATTCAATTGGCATTCAAATGCGCAAGATGGGAAGTACAAACATGAAGAAATTATGAGGAAAGACAGCTCTTTGTGCCCTGTAGATGTGTATGTTCAATTGAAATGGCACAAAATAATAAAAGAGAAGGAATTGTGGTAATGACATGGCATAGTGATAGGAACAGATGGTAATACTTTTGTTCGTGTAACTGTACTAAATGAATGTTACATTAAAATACCACAGTATTTATATAGACTACAAGTTAAAATGTTTAAAATAATTCAAACATTATAATATTGTTTGAAATATAATAATTACTTTACAAGATTTTTATTTAAAAGGTAAAGTTTTTTGAATGATCACTTAATCTACAATTAAAATTATTCATATTTGTATCGTATATTTTATTGTAATTGTATTTTCTGTACATATGTATATTTGTGAAACTGGAGTAAGGGCTGTGAAAAATCGACACCAATACCAGACGAATATTTTTAAATATCTTAGAAAACAGTTATTTGAAATTATACTTATATATTAATACTGTATTTTTATATAAATATGTGCCACACATAAGATACTTTCTATATTTTTTATAAGAAAAAGAAATACATTGTTGGAAACATAAATTGACCAATATTTCTGTCAAAGGACCAGTGAATGCTAAGAAAATAAAATCTAAACCACTGGCAGTAAACAAAAAATGGTGAGCATTTTTTATTTATTTTTTTTGGTGAATGCACCAGCATTATCTTACCACAGTTTTTACACAAATGAATCAAAGGGCGAACTGGATAGAGCAGTCAAGATGTAACAGCTGATGCCGAAAGAGCGAGGTTGAAATAGTCTGAGATGCAGAGCCATCTTCGCTCTGTAAGTGACGGGCCACTGCAGCTCTCCACTGTAAGGAAGGGTGGAAGGAATGAAGCCAGGCTGCCTAATTATCCGCTGGTGTAGTTTGTGCCAGCCTCGGCATGTGTGTGTGTGTGTGTGATGTGTGTGTGTGTGTGTGTGTGTTTGCGCGTGTGCCGAGGAGGTTGGTGGTTATCGCGTAGACAGCTTTAGCACCCCCACATTGTAAACACGGGCCCCAGTCGCTTCCCCCGGCTTGTTAACATCATCTGCGTCACTCAGCACACCGTTACTGTCAGGTCCTCGCTGCGCCTGCCGCAATCAGCATTAACCATGTCAGCCCCTTAATGGGCCCGCCATAAAACCAGCTGACAGGCCAGCCAGCGTCGATCTGCGCCTAAGACAAACTGCCTTCCCGCCCTGCACACACACACACGTACACATACACACACATATACTGTAGACACAAGCCGCGTACACAGTCTAGTTAGCTCAAATACACACAGCCACACACACAAATAGTGTCTCATCACTCGCCATCTCCCCAGCCTGCCAGACTCACTAGTGCGATGGAGGTTGTGCTATGAGATTATAATAACAATAACAGGGCCACCCAGATCCATTCTGCTGTCAACAAGTGGAGAAAAGCCACTTGATAACGCTGCTCTTTCTAAGCTGCCATTTTTTCTACCATTCACTGACCCACCACTGGGTCTGTAACTGCACTGTGCAAAATATTACTCTATCATATCTATGAAACTCTGCTTTTTTTTTGTGAACACACAGCTTTTTCTGTTTTTGCTTTTCTGTGAGCACTAGATGTGCTGCATTGTTGTCAGTACAGCAGTTGATGTCATTATCCTATTGAAACAGAGACGCTCTTGTTGTTTGTTTTACACTTTATGTAAGTGATATGCACTTGTGCGTGTGCATGTTGGCGTTGTGAAAAATCGAACGGCCTAGTGTTTTAGAGGACTGAAACCCGCAGTGTGGTTATTATACAAATTGGTGGCTTGTACTTTGGAAGGCCTTGCAAGGTGAACTGCAAAGCGCACATTTCACATATTGGTCTTGTCTATATATTGGATGCACGCTGGATCAAATAAGACAAAGTGCCTCTTGCAAGGTGAAGCGCAACTTCGGATAAGATCTGAACACAAAGTTGTTATGCTGTCATAGCTTTTTGGAATTAATGCTAGACCGTGATCTAACGGCAATATAAAGTACAATATTATTACAGTAATAGCAGAGATCATGCTGGATCAACACTCAACAAAATCAACAAAAAATTAATTTGCTGCCTGTTCAATTTAGATAATTAAAATGAGCCCATGCAACCGTTCTTATACATTTCACTGCATGTGATCAATTTATATTTAAAAAATGAATGTCTGCTTGCTCCATTTGTATACAACTAAACTATATTTGCTATTTGCAAATTTACTATACCTATGAATAAACAGTGTTTTGTAAAAAATCTGAAAAATTCTATTGTAAATGTATTATTCTTATGAATTAATATTGCAAGAAAGTAGAAAGTAGCATCTAGTAGTCACAACTACATTGTACAACAATAAAAATGAAAAGAAAACAAGTTTATTTTTAAAATGCTATCTAAAATGTATATGTGAATTAGAGGCACTATGGCTGTGGTCAAGCCCTTTTTCACAAATTCTTTTCTGTTTGTTTGTTTGTTTTTTCCTTCTTTTTCACTCATTCGGATTCCATTTTATTAAAGTTTTGATTTTGCTAAACTGTTACTTCTATCCCTTTTTTATTTTTGTTTCTTCCTAAAATAGTATTATTATTATTTTTTTGTTTTATTATTATTATTAAGTCTACTAATAAGAACATCTACTGTATAACAGTGCTGTCAAAAAAAAAAAAAACATTTATTTTTACTGAGCTCTTCTAAAGTCACTTGAGTATCCATGACTATGATAAGTATATTACAACAAAATGGTTAATGATTATTAGGGACTCTCTGAATAAAGTTCATTTGGTTATATCTAGTAAACAAAACCATGCCATTGATTCAAACAAACTTGCAAAACATGCATAGCAATAGTTTTTTTAATTAAATATGCACAGTCACTATAGTCCACACGGCAATTTGATTAGATGTGCAGGTTTAGGGCAGGTCTAAAATTTGCCAAATTTCATGACATTACACATAATACAGTAAATTCCATTTTAGGACCATATTCCTTGATTCCATTAATGATTTGTGCATCTTATATTAAGGTAACTATATTTGTGCCGATTAGTTTATTGATTTTTGTGCTCACATAATTCATATCTGAACAGGCTGAACAGTATCAGTGATCTATGACATCAGCTGACAGCGTCAGCTCAAAGAGAATGACAGCCCAATACAAAAAAATAAAAAAACATCCAAAATCACTCGTCTGAATTCAGATGCTTGACATTCAGATTTTCACATGACTTCACTCCAACAAAACTCTGTATCCTGAAGCACAGCTCCTTCTGCAGATCATTCAGGTTGAAGATGCTCTCACGTACAGTGCCATCCATCGGGACATAAAAGCAAGGGGACGCATGAGCATGTCAGATGCTGGCCTTTACGTAAACGGCTCTTGGGGCACAAAGGCTAACTACCTCCTCGCCCCAAGCCGACGGCTGCTTTTTCGGACGGCGCTCTGAGACGATGCCTCTCCAGGTAGACCGAAATGGCCACCACTGCGAATGCGCTTGACCTTTCCCTCCCTGCTCTAATCTGATTGTGCCTCCTTTATGTAATCAGCCGCTAAAGGTCACTGAGCTATTTAACATGGGAACCCTTTAGCTATGGAATTTGCCTTGCAGTAAATTACCTTTATTATGTTTCACTCACATGTCACCCATGCAAAAAGCTACTTAACTCCTTGGGTGTCAAGAGTCTTACAAGCGATAATGTTAATGGTTAATCGTTACTGTAACACTGTCCCATTCGAGGGTAAATCATTTGATATATCGGTAAATGGAATTAAGTGACAAGGATTTTACATGAGGGCTACCTTGACTCGCAGGTAAGTGCCAATGACCAGTCGGGCAAATTTAATGGCACCTGTGAACATAATTGTGTGTGTAAATGTGAAGTACATTCGAGGCATACAAAGTAAACTCTATGCAAGTGCAGAACATGAAACAACTGAAAATATCAAGTGAAATCAGAACTCGAGCACAGCATGGCTTGATATTTATAACTGTTGCATTGAAGCAAAGCGTAGACGGTCAGCTAATATCAAATTCCTACATGGACAACTGTCAGATATGTAAATATGACAGTTAAAATAATAGGCTCAGTGTGTCATTCAGCACTGGCCGACTGACAACTCTGGAAAAAATGATGGATTTATCATTAATTTAGCAGTTTCGGGAATCGTGTTTTTCAGTTTGACGGTTGTATATGGAGAGTCAATTATGACAGAGATCTAAAAAAAACAAAAAACAGCTCCAATACAGGATTTGAGGATTAGAAAATAACATGAAAACGCAGAATGGCCATCTACTGGAGAGGTCTAGAGAAGGTTTAAACAATTAATTGAATTAATTAAAACTATATTTTTGTATAATAATATTTTATACAGCTGTATACATTAATATTTATATAATATGTGATTATATTTATAGATTAATATATACAAGGATGCTTGCCAAGAAGAGTATTATGATGTTAATGATGTTAATTGACTTTGAGAGTCTGTGTTCACACATTCACAGACAAAAGTACACAAGTAGTGTGATAGTGGATTCTTGCAGTTGAATGTTTAAACTAAAAAGAATTTTAAAAAATGCACATTGAGTTTGCAGCACATTGAGTTTGCAGTCAAACAGACAGATTAAACTGTGATAGGCCATAACATCATAACAAAATGATTCAACTATCTTTAGGGTGTACATAGCAGAGTCTGAAAAAGAAAAAGCAAGTGACCAGTAGTTCTGTGGGCAAAAATACCTATAGTTCTGCTAAATAGCATATCTGAAGACGCAACATATACACTGGAGCAGTTTACACAGGCTAACAAAATTGGACAATGGAAGATTGTAAAAATTCAGACCATGGGTCGAAATCTCTGAGGCACTTAGTTAAATCTATTCCAAGAATGAATAAAAAAGCAAAAAGGTCAGACTTGGTATTATTATGGTGTATAATGGCTTGTGGTGAGTGTGTTTGTGTATAAAGAAAATATATTGATCATAAAAATATTTACATATTCAAAAGTCATTTGAATCTTAAACATAGCTTCACAGCATGGCTTTTCAGAGAAGTCACAAATAAAGATTTAATTTGTGCCCTTCAGATTTCCTTTCCATTTCCACTGCAGGGGAACAAACTCTTCCTTTTCCTCCACATACACACACCGTTCTCAAATGGAAGCATGAAACTGTAAGGCTCTTAAACCCCCACGCTACAGCATGATCCTGAAAAGGGTCCAAATGAGATAATTCATGTCTGTTTGCTCTAAATGGGAAAGCATCGTTTTCTAATAGAATCATATTTCACCCAGACTAAAAGCTTCCTCAGGAACAATTAAAGATAACGAATGAGCATTGCCTTATTCAAACTGATCCCTCCACATATGCAGCCATAACTCTAGACCAATTGTAAAATTGCCTCTTTGCGAATGTGCTGCTACGTTTAATATGATGTTACAGTCTCTTTCATTAATCAACTGCTAATGAGATTGAAGCCTTACTGTTGACCAGAGCTAAGTCCTGCTTACTCAGGTTGTGATAGCCATTTTTGCAAAGAACACTTTTCATTTGCGCAGGCTCAAAAGGGAATGAAAACATATGTACTAATTCAAAGAGGCACCATTTCACCATAAATTTCAATAATTGCTTCATTTTTGTGATCATTTCAACAGATCTATACTGTAAAAAGAGAAGGTTGCATCAGAACCACCTACAGGAGCAACAGACATTAGCAAAGGCACAGCTTTATGGAGAGACTTTTTACCTGTTTCATTTCTTTTAAGCAGGCTCTATTTTATTTAAACAATCAGCTAAAACAGTAAACTACAATAATGCAAAACAAAGCAAGAAAAGCAAGTAATACATCTGAATAAAAGCAATAAGAAACCTCTGTAAATTCTTCTGGTAGTTTTCATCGCCTAACTCCTTTTAGTAAACTTCATTAAATACAGGAGGAAAGTAGTACAAGGAGATAATTCCCAGTAAGACAAGTAGTACAAATTAGCATTAAAAAGATAATGCTCCCTCATTGGTGTACTTTATCTTACAGCGATATTAGAATACACTCTTTTCCTCTACTGTAATATTCTTAAAACATATTCATACTTATACGGTACCAATTACACCCCTCTATCCGATTAAAAGTGATGTAACAGTGCTGAAAATATCATTCTTCTGCAGTACTTATAACTATTCTTTCAGAGCTGTGTCAGTTAAATGAAAGACACCCAGTGCTGCAGGGCTGACCAGTCTTATACTATTACCGAATCTAAGATGTAGTCTATTTTCTGACAGAGTTTGAAATTTGTGTGCAATAAAACTTTTACTTTTCCCAAAAGAAAAAAAAAAAAACTCTTTGGCAAAAGTTTAGAAAGCTGCTCCTCTTCAGAAGCCAAAAAAAGCATCCCTAAATGGATCGAGGATATGAAATGAGCGCTTTAATGTGCCAATTACTTCATCGCAGCCAGGGGTCAGGTAAATACTGTTCAGATCACCTAATGTGGCGGTAATATTTTGTAGATCATGTTTCTATTATTTAAATGACATTGTGCGAGGGAGGGAATCACACTGGCACATGGAAAGGGTGAGCAGTAGAGGAAAATGATTTAATGTAATGGGAGGAATAAAGCGTCATTAGTGCAAATTAACTATTGTCAGCCGAGGTGATCTTGTTGGGTGCTAATGCCATTGGCAGCCGCTGAAGGTGGCAATTTATGCACAGGGGGTGGGGTGAAGTGAAGTGCACATCGGCATGCATTTAGCGCCCAATGGCAGCCGCGGTCACAGTCATTCCATTGGGTTTTGTCTCCCAGAGTTTAAGTAGTGCCAAGATGAAGAATGCCCATGTTTAATTCACGCCGTTTATGTTTAACTTCAGGCCAGGAATGGGTCCGCAGTCCATTAATTAGTACCAAACGACCATTCAAAACAAGATCTGCCTTGTACAGGTCGCCGATTTGCCCAGGTTTCAGAGGCTGCACTTTTTACCGCCATCACCTGCCAAGCACCTTGACTGTAAAAAGTTCTGCACAATTCAAAGTCAGCTTCTGTGAGATTCTTTCTCATGTTGCCAAATACTGTTACATTTAAAGATGCACTTTGTATTTTTTGTATTCACTTTGTGGTTTGTGCACTTCATGTATCAGAACACACTATTCATATGTAAAATGTTTTAAAGGGTAAATCATTAAAGGATAGCTCAAACTAAAAATAATAATAATAATAATAATAAAAATAAAATTTACTAATTTAAAACCTAATTGATAATATATTCTCCTTTAGGACATCCAAAAACATTTTTTTAAGAACAGAAGATTTTGGGCTGAAATCATGTTCCTTGGTGATTCATTATATTAGGCAGTGCTTACCAGTCCCAAAATAAAAACATGTACAGGTCAATTTATTAAGAATTATCCTAAATAATTTGTTATTCAAGTCAAGTGCACAATTTCAATCTGGTAAATTGTCTATTCAAAGATTCCCAACTACAGTATAAAACTTTATGCGCCACATTTTCCACAGTCATGAATAAGCTCAGGACCAATAGCTGAGGCTGTGGATTAATGTTTAGGCTATACTGTAAATAATGTATACAATTTACTGCACAAAATGATTGTTTTGCTTAAAATCTCTATGTATCGTCTACAAACCTTACAGCTCTACTTGTTTATTATTGTTGTTTTCTTTCTTTCGGTCTTTCCTTGACTCTCAAAATGCCAGTATTCATTGACTTTTACTTTATGAAATCACCAAGTACTGCAGTTTCAGTTAAATAACTTCTTGTTCTACTAAAGAAAAAGATACCTAGGCTAAATCTCAGCTTTTCATGTATTGGTGAGCTGTCTGCATAATGCAAACAAAAAATAAACCTAGATGTTTTAAGTGAATAAATAAAATGAATACAGACCTCGATATTCAAGACCTGAGACATATCAGCAAACCCTTACCTGAGACTCAGTGCCAGTTCTGATCAACTGGGTTGTCCAAAAGAACAGCCCCTTTAAAAAACATATACAATTCATTTTTTAGACATTGCCAACTAGAACAAACAAATGAATAGGAAACTCTTTTAAGAATATTTTTTCCGTGAACTGCCGTAAAAGGTTTGTATGATTATTTCTATAGCCAAACAGAAGTTTTAAACCGCCCAAATGTGTTAATTACGCGTTGTTCTTCTGCCCATGTTATAACAAACTTTTCGAGAAATGTCAAACTGTCTATTTAAACATGGGGAAAGTATGACAGCAGTCGAAACTAATATCATTGTACAGACAAAAATCCGCTTTCTCGCAGGACTGAAGCCAAGTTCATGTATCCTTTGTCATTTTAATAATTAAGATGTGATTGGTTGTGTGTAATTGCTACAAATTGGAGTTCATGCCAAGAGATTGCTGATTACCTCATCATGTCCCAAACGCAGTTCAGTATCCGTTTAGAAAATGTCTTCCATAAAATCCTTTTGCTACAAGAACTACTGCACAATGATACACAGACAGTTTTTGTATTTTTTTTTGTAATTTGGTGTTAGCTTAGGGTCGCACTCGACGAAACTTCTTGAATACAAGCACTATCGACGTAATATTGCGGTCTTGCGTCATTACGTTGTTCGAATTATTGCGTCAAAGAGTTCTCCGTTGTATCGCGTTGTAGCAAACTACCTCGTAGCGCGAGGTGCTTTTTTAGAGCAGTAGGCTAAATTGCTTACTTTACTAACGGGTCTCAGGGCAACTGCAGTTATTGTAGAGCATAATTCGAAGACAACTTTGCTA
>CAIGQW010042275.1:2492312-2505537 GCA_903798125.1 Danio choprae
ATTAGCCCTCCGGTTAATTTTTTAATATTTCAATCAAATATTTCCTAAAGGATGTTTAAGAGAGCAAAAAAAATTCAGTGTTTCCTATAATATTTTTTCTTCGAGAGAAAGTCTTTTAGAGAAAAGCAGTTTTAAGGTCAATATTAGCCCCTTAAGCATTTTTTTTCCAACTGTCTACAAAACAAACCACTGTTATACAATGACTTGCCTAATTACCCTAACTTGCCTAATTAACCTAATTAACCTAGTTAAGCCTTTAAACTGCACTTTAACCTGAATACTAGTATCTTGAAAAATATCTAGTAAAATATTATCTACTGTTATCATGGCAAAGATAAAAGAAATCAGTTTATAAGAAATAAGTTATTAAAACTATTATGTTTAGAAATGTGTTGAAAAAAATCTTCTTTCCGTTAAACAGAAATTGGGGGGGAAATATACAGGTGGCTAATAATTCAGGAGGGCTAATAAATTTGACTTCAACTGTATATATATGTATACTGTGTATAGATTCATATTAAAGTGTTAGTTCACCCAAAAATGAAAATTATGTTATTAAATACTCACCCTCATATCGTTCCAACTCTCTGAGACCTTTGTTTGTCTGCTGAACACAAACTAAGACAGTTTAGGTGAAACCTGAGAGCTCCCTCATCCTTAATAGACAGCAAGGTTCTGACTCATTCAAAGTCCTGAAAGATATTTAAAAAATCCTCAAAACAAGGCAAGGCAAGTTTATTTATATAGCACATTTCATACACAGTGGCTCTTCAAAGTGCTTTACATAAACAGGAATAAAAGAGAGAAGTCTAAAAAAAAATCAAAATAATAATATAAAAACAGGTTAAAATGTGTTAAAACAGGTTATAAAAGAATGAAAAAGAAAAGAATGACATAATAGTGCGACCTGTCGGACGTAGCACAGTGCTCATTCAGTAAAGGCACAGCTAGACAGATGTGTTTTAAGTCTGGATTTAAATGTACCTAATGTTGGAGCACATCTGATCATTTCTGGAAGCCGAAGGCGGATTCACCCTGCTTTGACTGAATTCTTGGAATTTCTAGTTTATATGATCCTAAAGATCTGAGTGATCTGTTAGGTTTATATTCAGTGAGCATATCTGCAATGTATTGAGGTCCTAGGCCATTTAGTGATTCATAGACAAGTAGTAATACTTTAAAATCTATTCTGAATATAACTGGGAGCCAGTGTAAAGACCTGAGGACAGGTCTGATGTGCTCTGATTTTCTGGTTCTGGTCAGAATCCTGGCAGCAGCGTTCTGGATGAGCTGCAACTGTCTGACTGTCTTTTTGGGAAGGCCAGTGAGGAGGCCATTACAGTAATCACCCTGCTGGTGATAAAAGCATGAACAAATTTCTCAAAAAAAAGTCCTCACTGAAAACAAAGCATCTAATTCTTGAAATGTTTTTGAGATGATAGTATACTGATTTAGTTACTGCTTTGAAACTCAGATCTGACTCCAGAATCACACCAAGATTATTTTTTGTAGTTTAACCCCTAGAGCCAAGGTACTATGTATTATAAGTGAAAAATGGCATGTGTCAAAAAATAGTCCAAAATCCCAGTACTCAGAAGACTAGGCAAAAAGTATGTAGATGGCCTACCTCTAATGATGAAATTCTGAAATGCCCAAACACAATTTACCATCCCATAAAGCCACTGTAGAGGATAGTAAAGTGACGCAACTGATGCACATCGAAGTGATGCAACTGACGCGGATATATGCAACTGACCCTTACTATACATTTACATTTAATCATTTAAATAATGTAGAACTGAGGGAATTAGAAGTAATCAATGTAACAAAATGATTATTTTTTTTAAGAATAAAAGATAGAAAATGTATTATTGCTAGTGTTAAAAGATCAAGGTGATTATTTCATATAAAAAAAGCTGAAGGTCTGTTAATGACAAAAATAAATGGTTAGCCATTTCTTGAGAAAGACTGTACTCAGCTGACAACACTGACATTATCAAAAATCAACAAACAAGCAGACCAATGTGTAACTGCTTTGACAAGCCCCATTTGGTCTAACCTAACACATTACAGAGAGCAAGGCTTTGTTTATTTTTATAAGTAGATAAAATAGAAGAGACTGCACTCACTTTTGTACTAAATAGAGCAATTTATAGCAGTCGTAAATATATGTACTTAATCAAAAACAAGTTTAATAAACCAACTCAAAAGTGTATAGGATATTTTATTGTGTAGGATCCAGAGAATATTGCACAGGGTTCTGTATCCCACAATGGAATGCACTAAACATACTAGTGTAACTTACAAACAAAAGGAATAGCCTATTTGTGAAAAACTTTAAAATAATCGTTGCATGTTTAGTTAAAGTCGAATAGCTAGACTGCATTAGTGTATAGGAATATGACAAGATTTACATCATTAGCATACTAATGTTCAAACTATAACTCAATTTTTTTATAATAACTATGGATGCTAGTGTTTTTAACAAATAGTAGGCTATGCAGTGTACACTCAGTGAGTTGCAATGTAGTATTTCATTCTGAATGTATATACACTAGTAAAAGAATGTAGTAAAAAGAATGTAGATCATAAAAAGTATGGATCTAATTAAAACTACTGTATAACTAACTTACTTTTCATCCTCCTCGCCGTTTTTTGTCCCTAAGAGTGCAAACGAAGCTCGTCTGCCAAACGCCACTATTTGAAGTCATTAATCTCGGCGCGAGTGTGCTGTGTGGGCATTCAGATTCCCATAATGTTCGACGGCTGACAGCAGCCATTTTCCATGGACGAGAGGCCTGAAGAGGCCTGCTGACCCCTTTCCACCACAATCTTCCCTAATCACACTGTATGACTTCATTAACTCTCAGGGCAATTTCAGGACTTTTCACAGCCGTTGTCATTATGCAGTGTGCTGTCAATTACACATGCCTGCTGCTTAAAAGAAATATACATTCTCAGAGAGCCAAAAGGTCGTCTTCTCCTGTTAACTGAATGTTTTTACTTTTGATCTGAGCGACATATTAGATAAGTTGTGTGCAATAACATTAGCTCAGTTTACATTCATTCATTTTCTTTTCGGCTTAGTCGCCACAGCGGAATGAACCGCCAACTTATCCAGCATATATTTTACGCAGCGGATGCCCTTCCAGCTGCAACCTATCACTAGGAAACATCCATACACACTCATACACTACGGACAATTTAGCTTACCCAATTCACCTGTAGGGGAAAACGAAGCACCCGGAGGAAACCCACGCCAACACGGGGAGAACATGCAAACTCCACACAGAAACTGACCCGGCCGGGGCTCAAACCAGCGACCTTCTTGCTGTGGGGCGATTATGCTACCCACTGCGCCACCGTGCTGCCTCAGTTTACATCTTGTACATCACGTGATAGTATGTATAGCTTGAGCTTAATACAAGCATAACTTAATACAAAGAGGTTAAAGCTATGTCTGTTGAATAAAACGAAAACAAAGCCAAAGGCGAAGGCGAAGAGAAACTTGGCGTCTTTGTTAAAAGCACAGCAGGTGAATTACGGAGAAATGCTGCCCTCTACTGGAACTAATGTCCTACAGCTGAATGCAAAAACAGCTCAGCAAACATGAGGAAACAACAGAATGAAAATAATTTATATGTAGAAATGTATTCATTAGGATAAGATAAGACTAACACTATGACTAACACTAACAGTGAACGATCACTGCATATATCAGATCACTGATCACTGGATATAGCATCTGTGCATTTTGTGCTCAATTTATTATTTTAAAAGATTACTGTTTTATGGTTTTATTTCAGTCAGAGTTACATATATATTCTTAATTTATTAGTAGACTATTATTAATAATAAATAGTAAATAATTTTGTGCAAACATAATTTCTAATTATAATAAATAAAAAGAAATTGCTTCCTTATGTTTATGCCATTTCCATTAAATGTTTTTAATTAAACTATTTGAAGTGAACAACTCATATTTAATAGTACACATAGAACAAAAATGGTAGCATATTAAATGGTTAGTCAACCCAAAGGCCAGAAAAACAAACATTCTCAAACAGACCATCAGACCATTCAGTGGTTCAATTAAAAAATATATATAACGAGAATTTGTTTGTGCCCACATAAAACAAAAAATAAAGACTTTTTAAAAAATAGTTTCCTCAGTGTCTGAAAATCTCTTGTAATTTCTCATTTGTCAAAGTTGCTCTTGTGAAGGTGCACCCTATACTGACACTGAGGAGAAAAAAATGTTGAATAAAGTCGTTATTTTTCTTTTGTGTAAAAAAGCAGATTCTCATATTTCATAATATTGATATCTATAATACTGAACCACTGGAGGCATATGTACTGTTTTGAGGAATTGTGTTGTTGTTTTTTTTGACAAATGTATTTCTGCGGGGGCTTTGTCATCTCACTAGCTGGTGGTCTGATGTATGCAGTGATTTCAGTCATTTAAAATGAAATAATTTAATAACACTGTCATTAAGGAAACACACATACTGTAACGCCAACCCTTTTTGACCAATCAGAGAAAAAAAGCAGTTCATTCATGATACACTCCAATAAGCGATATTCATCTGTCTAAACAGATAAATAAACTCTTCTCTTTCTCTCCTCCCCATTGGTGGCTGGAAATGATACATGAAGTGCCACAGACGGCTTTCCAGAGAGACAAATGCCAGTGACTCGCTCTGAAATGTCAGACGTGACAGTCAGAGACACCATGAGAACCTCTGCCTGACCAATTTGAAGCCCTCCTGATCACAAACTGGCTGACTGTCAAGACTGACAAAGGCCAATTGTACCTGCCTGGAAGTGAAATATCTCTCTAGAACAAATATGAGGATAGTGACGGGACTGCACTGCTGTAAAAAACCTTGGTATAGCATTGGATATAAGATGAAGTCTGTTAATGGTGAGACAAAGCCAGCTGAGAAGAAGGAACTTGTAAATACTCGGCAAAATAACAATATGAATAGAAAGAAGCATTGTTACTCAATGGAGATATTTGTTGCTGTACTGAGTGATTAGTCTGTCAAAGCAGTTCCAGCTTTACGGTTGAACGACACATTTCCATATCCTGACCTTTTAGTATAACTCTGCAGTATATGTATTTTGTTCTCTTTTTTTGTTTGTTGTTCAAAGGCATCTTGAATTTAAAAAAAAAAAACTATTAGTAAGTTTATTTAACAGGGACAATGCAGTATAACATTGCTATAGTAGATAGCAGCCAATGCTCTACATATAGACTTCTAGCCAATAATTAATTTGCAGCCTTAGTCCCTGTTTAGGCATTTTACAAAAAAAAAAACAATACAAAATACCAACAATTTTTTTTTATAATAATAATAATAATAATAATAATAATAATAATAAAAATAATAATCAAATAAAACAAAGAGGAAACTGCCTCAAAACTGCCCCTTTTTAAAATCTGTTAGAATCCGTTTACCTTTTTAGTTCAATCGTTTACTGTAGTAAGATAAAGTACAGTATTTACAGTATTTAAGTATAAAGTTTACAGTATTTATTACATTTCAGTATAAGATACCAATTCCCTATTTAATACTAGTGTGCTGTAGCATTCAGTAAAAAGGTGCTGTAAATGCTATAGTATATACGGTATAATACATTTTACTTTGGTTTGAAAACACTTTACTATAGTATTTTTACATGAGGGCCATAGGCTACCCTAAAGAATCACTTGATGAACAAATTAAACCTGCTTCATTAAAGAGAAACGACTCAAAAGCAAATGTCTTTATGAATTTCGATCAAATTTTAGAGCAATGTCAAGTGACATTATAAACAGAGCACAAATGTACTTATGAAACAATTCTGAATCTTGTATTAGACCACTGCTTGAGTGCCATTACTAGTATCAACGGAATAGTTAAATGGTTAAAAGAGTCCATAATGATTAAGCACTAGTAATAAGTACTATTTAGGCCTAATTATAATCAGTATTTAATGAATACCCATTATCTAATTAGTACTAATATCTAATGAATAAGCACTTGAGTCTGTTTAATAGGTACTAGTTTTCTAATTAAGGAGTTCTGATATCTAATAAATAACAGGAAACTAGTATGTAATTAATAAGTGCTATTACTTTTTTTAATGGCTATAAAAATAACTAGTAGTGCTTATTAAACAATAGTAGCTAATAAATGCGAATTAGTACTAGTAGCATGAAAATACTAGTATATTTTATATAATAAAGGTTATATAATAAATAGCCTTATTTATATAATAAATGCTCCTTTTTACAAGATGTTAAATAAGTCTATGATGTCCCTAAGTGTGTGTATATATGTCAAGCTTCAAAATAATTATTTTAGGCTTTGATCCAATTTGTGCTGTTTGGAAGGCTGTCGCTTTAAATTACAGGGAAATTGTGCTTCCAGACTCTTTTCAATAATGGGTTAAGCTACAAACGCATATCCCTCAGCATAGCGGTGGATTAAAAACAGGACTTATGTCATCTGTGAATGGCAAAAGAAGTGACTCAGAAGAAGGTAAACTATGGCGCTCATTTGTGCATCCTAAAAACTCGACATTTATAATGCCTTAGTCGCTGACATGATCTTCAGCAAGTATGGTGTGAAAACTCTGCAAAAGGCTGCTTCTCACTCAGGGCTGTTTATACTAATGAGGTAGAGATTATCCCTAATGGGCAGGACCTTCCCCCTCCAATGAAATGTACAAAGAGGGAATGGGAATCAAAGTGTTTCTGCGGAGGTTTTATGAAGTGTGAACATAAAAAAATAGAATTAATTACTTTTTCCCAGTTGAGGCTGGCTATATGCACACATTGTTGTTAAAAAAGTGACTTTTGCATAAAAGGTCCCTCTCAAATTTTATACTGACTTGTCAATGATTGTTGACCAAAGGCAAACAGAAGGCTGGAATATTCTGATATCTCTTTTTTTCTATAGTGGAAAGAAGCAGAGACATGCTATACATCTTTAGACAATCTATGGTTATGACCATTTTTATAAGCTAGTCTAAGCATCACAAGTTTTCCACAACAGTGTAAACCGTGCAGCTCACCTTCAACACTGACTTCCCTTTGGAAAAGTTGACTTTGATCCAGTTTAGTTAACAGAAGCTTTTATTCAAGGAAGGCACATCAGTCCAATATATTAATTTATTCATTCACAATGTCTAAACACCAAAAAATGACTCGTACACAATATCTAAAAATCTCATTGTTACAAATCAACAACTCCCTAATTTACAAACTAATTCACAGCATAAGACAAAAAAACTTCGGCGATTAATTGTTGTAGAACCCTGTTAAAAACCTCATGTACGGCTTAAGATTAGTTGATTATATTAAACAGCAGTGCTTTTATTTCACAAATAGGGTAATTTGTGCACATTTTTAAAAAATGTACTGCGAGTATGTTAATGAGCCGGTCAAGAACTGTATAATCAGTGATGCTTTTTTGTCAAGGTCTCCTCTGAAGTAGTCATGCAGCGGCTCAGAAACGTCCTGCATCTATTAGAATAGTCCTCGGGACAGTCTCTGAACAGACTCACGTGAGCAGGGGTGATGAAATCAAAACTTTCAACCATCAGCCCTTTCTCCTGCAACCCTTTCACCATCTTCTCCACATCTCTGTAGCGGATCACCCGGTCTGCTCTGGAATAAAGGTACATCTGAGGCCACGGCGCTGGGTGCTCCATCATAGCATCATAGTGGTTCCTGTGAAAATACTTGGTCACGGGATACAAAACAATCCGGAGGAGGAAAACCGCAACAGCAAACAGTGCCAGGAGGAAGTACTGCAGTAGCACGTTGACTTTGGGCCCTAAGGTGGTTTTGAGTGCTCTGAGGGCCCCTACGACATTTTGGCTGCCCGGAGCACTGTCCACAACTGTGCCCACCACACACAGAGTGCTGAACTGCTTGTGACTGTGCAGTAACTCAACCATGTAGCGGTAAAGCATGAAGCCCCCGTTGCTGAACACATGGAAGAAAATCGGGTTGTTTTCCACCTCGTAGTCATAGAGAAGTTCGAGTAGTTTGTGTGCAGTGCTTCTTAGTTCCTTGTAGCCCAATGGTTCTGAAATAAAAACCGTCTTTAAAGGAGCCGTGTAGCGTAGAGTCGTACAACCCTATGGAGAAATCAAAAGATATTATAATTATATTACACACGGGTGTAATATAAACTTTTACCTTGAAGGGATTGACTTCTTTTAAAACAGATAGGGTATATGCACAGCTAGTGTTTCTTCCCCTACCAATAAACTTCCGGTAAACGGTTAATGTGACTTTTTTCAATTTTATACAGTTCCTTTTACAGCATCAACTTTGTAATTTAATTAATCAAGTGTAAAACAAGATGAAAAGTCGTTTACACGCATGCGCCGTTAGGATCAGCAGGCTAGCACAGAAACTACATTTGAAAATACTGGAGTAAAATACATTTTCATATTTTAAAGAGATGGTGAGAAAAAATTAAATTTAATGGAGTCCTTCCTGTACATTCTGAGACCCACTTTCTATCGTATAACAATCAGGCAGTGAAGATTATTGATTTTTAAAGAAAACAAACCTTAAACGTGCCGATTTTGTAAAGGCGTACAGTTCACTGGAAGCGATTTAACTGGGTTACTGAAAATTAAAAGTCTTTCTGCATATACCCTATTGTACCTACTGAGAAAGGGAGGCGGGGAGAAGAAGTGTATTTGCATTTAAAGAGATACTCACTTTTTTGTTTTTTTTTTTCTTTTTATCTGGATATAATAGAAAATATGTGCGAGGTATTTTGAGCTGAAACTTAACAGACACATTTTGCACACTTGTGAAACGTATATAACTTTTTTCTACACCATAAAACAAAACAAAAAATGGTGGGTTTAAAATTGGGTAGATTCTGATTGGCAATAAATGTTTTTAACATTCATCAGATTTTTTAAAAATCCCTAAAGTGATTCCAGTGATATAATTCCTTTGGGTCATTATCATTACAGCAGTTATAGTGGTGCGTACTTTCATACTACTGTCCTAGTTGTTAAAAGAGTGAAATGTTTAAGAATAATTATCATTGTATAAAACAATTCATTATTGATTTTTGACATCACAGTTCTAATAAAGCTTTCTCAAGAGTAAAGTTATAATTTAATTCTTTACAAAGTTATAAAACATTAGACACATAAAACGTGCTTAAAAGAAAAACAAAGCAAAGCAAAACGTTTTTATTATCACAGCAATTCCACCTTTTAGTAGCAGGTTCTTCAAAGAATCCTATTTTCATAACTGAGGTAAAGTTGGTTTTATATTCCCATATTCGTTCATTTACGGATTCCCTATATTGTTTACCATGCTAATTTGAATATTGGGTCTGAAATCGCATGCAAGTATGACTTCAAAATTAGATTAGCACTATATAATTGACTGTGAACAATGTTGTACTGTGATGGTCACTGGAGTAATATGATAATATGATTTCCATATTTAGAATTTGCAAATAATACTTTTCTGAAATGATATGATTAAGGAGAAATACCGAATGTGCGAATAAAAACAACAACTTTAGCTCAAAATTTCTGTAGACTCAAGAACATTTTCATAATCTAAAGAACCTTTACATTTTGTGGAATGAAAATGTTCTTCATAGAACCATTCATGCCAATAAGACTTTATATTTTAACAGTGTATGTTAGGCAACAATAAATGAACAAATAAATAAAGTAAAACTATTGAAAACGTGTCAAGTGCTTTTAAGAGAGTCAGTCTACTTTCTCTACTTTCACTGGTTACGGGTTCAAAAGTACCGATAACTGAAAAGAAAAACACCAACATATTAATATTTTGAAGGATTTTAATAAAATATTTCACCTGCTCGTTGTAAATAGAGCTGTATTTGGCGAGGTGTTTATCTCTGCTGCCCGCCCAGCCCAGCAGAATAACGACTGGCTCCTTCGATCCGCGCCAGTGTTTCTCTGTTAAGACAAGTATAACGTGTCCAAACAACATGAATCCACTGATAATCACACCAAAAGTAATGTTACAGCTCTCCAATATAGCGACTTTAGATTTATCAAGGTTATAATCATAGATTGCAATCTTCCATGCATTTGCTGTCAAACAAGACAAACCAGTGCTGCTGTCATTCTCACCTGAGATCAGTGCCTCTGAAAAAACTATGTTGTAGTCTAAGCCATCATCCCCCATATTGGCAATTATTTCCACAATCGTCTGTCAGCCATTAATAATTCACTTCAAACGAGGTTCGTGTTTCACTCTTGCTGCGCTGCTGAGCGGACAGTCACACACAGCACACACGACAATACTGCACGAATGAACAAGACAACATCAGCGTCTCATTGTTTCATACAACATCCGGGTCACGATTCACGAGTGACAGACGAATTCATAATAAAAGTTCTTCAAAGGCACCTTCAACAATATAGATTTACTAAAAGTACATAATACAATAAATAAAATATTTAACATTTCTGTGAAAAAAATCTATTATTTGTTATTTTTTTCTAATGCAATGAAGCTCATGAATTTTAAATGTGCTTTTGTCAGTATAGAAATATATACAAAGACAGTAAGAAATTAAACAATTAATGTAAAAACAGAGCATTAGTGAAAAACATCAAAAATGAAGCAAGGTTACTCCTGATATATTTGTGTGCTGTTTTATTTAAATAAATATGATGCCAAACATTTACATACATTAATCAAACTATTGAAACACACACGAGAATATTTGAATATTTGAAATACACCTAGATTATTTGGATTTTATTCCATAGAAATAAATTAACAAATGTAAACATTTGCTGAAGGAAAAATTCTAAACAATAAATTCCTGCACTAAATAATAATTTAAAAAATAGTTTTAAAAACTACCTAGACACAGGTTACTTACAATATGTGTAGAGTGAAGAAAAATGTAAGATTATATAGTCATAATCAAAAATAATAGTACTACTAATAATAGTACTACTGTTTCTTCTACTAAGGTAATTAATACCAAAAGAAGTGCAGCATCATTCCTTTAGTTGCCCCCAAGCAAAGCCTTTCCATCAGACAAAGATTCCCCGTCCGCTGCATCCGTTTCAAAAGTGATAGACGGCACTGATACACTTACAACTTTGTGTGCCCTCTCAGATTTCTGCCCACTAGCATTGCTAACACTTGATCCAGGTGAGAGAATGACAGTATCTGTAGAGACTTCTGTGGAAACACGACGACCGAAGGTCAGGGAACTGACACTGGAACCATCGGCCTCACTCTCAGTCCAGCAAGAATCACTGTCAGAGGCAGAAGACAAGCGCGTCTTCCCCCAGCGGCCATTAGCTCGTGCAGCATTGCCCATGCTAACCCCCAAAGAGCACTGACTGGAGAGGGTTGGACGACGGGAACTAACACTGCCAGAGCTAAAAGAGGAACGAAGGTCCTTCTCTTTAACACGCAAGATGGGACGAAGTACTGGAATGTAACGGGCGATAGCCACCCGATACTTTGGATGCGTAATGGCGTAGATGATTGGATTATGGATGGCTGAAGCCTTGGCAATCACAGCAGGTACTGAATTCATATAGGGGGTCAGGAAATGGGAATAACCAGCCGTAGCGGTGAGAGCCACCACAGAATATGGCGACCAGGATATAATAAAAAGCAAAATGACTACAAGAGCAACTTTCGCCATCTTCCACTCATTCTGCATGCGTTCATACACCTTTTGCGTTTCCCCGCAATCCAGCTCTCGTATTTCCTTCCCCGCTGCTCGGATTCCTTGAAAAATTGCGAAGTAGCAGCTGCCAATAATGCCAAGTGGGATGAAGAACACAAAAACAAAGAGGAGGATGGTGTACGCACGCACCGATGGGGTGAAGGTCATGTAATCCCAAGAACAAGAAGTCTGAAGCCCCTCAGGGACATAAGCACTCCAGCCAAAAAAAGGCGGAAGGCTCCAACCAAGGGAGTAGAGCCACACAACAGCCAGCACAGCTCCAGCTTTGCGTCGGCTAACTCTGCTTACTAGGGCGAGAGGCTGAGTTATGGCGAGGCAACGATCGGCAGCAATGGCGGTCAAAGTCATCATGGAGCAGATTCCAAAGAGGGCACCGCAGAAGGCGTAGAGCTCACAAGAGCGCTCGCCAAACACCCAGCGCCTGTGTAAACTGGCTGCAAAGAACACAGGAGACTGGGTGACGGACATGAAGAAATCAGCCACGGCCAGGTTCACTATGAACATGTTTCCAGCAGTGCGAAGAGTACGGCTCCGGCAGAAAACATAGACCACCAGTGCATTTCCAATCACTCCCGTGATGCCGACTATTAAGATGACAGAGCCAATGATGTAGTGGGCATGATCTGGAACATCCACGGTAGGGAATGGGTGTGGAGGCTCATGGTGGTGGCTGTGGGTTGGCCCATGGACAGGCACATGGAGCAACTTGTAGTTTCTGCTTCCCAAAGATTCCTTAAAGCCTGCGGTGCAGTTGATGTCTCCAGGGGCACAGTGATGCCCTCTCCATGAAGAGTGGTGGCTCATGCTGAGCGGGTTGAGGTTTTCGTGTCGTATATCTGTTGTGTACAAAAAGTAAAGTTAAGTCTTTTAACAGAAGTGGAAAAAAGTGATTAAATAATAAACAGTGCTGTTCTGCTCTCTGTGTCAGTCTGTGAATCTCAGCTCCCTGCATTAGCTTTTTATATACTAATCAATGCACCACCAAGTTATTATTGATCAGTAAGTAGTTCAAAGCTTGGCCTGTTGTAGTGATCAAAAATTGTCACTTGGCCTATGATAATGATTTTAAAAATGCTCAAAATTCTGACCTTGTTGAAATCATTTGGAAGTTTTTAATATCTCTGGACTTCTTTTACATTTAATCATCTGGCTGACATTTTTATCTGAAGTGACTTACAAATGAGGGCAATGGAAGTTATCAACACAACAAAAGAACAACATGTAAATAATTTGACAATTCCCAGTTAGTCTGAATAAAACACATTTCATTTTAGTAAATTTTATGTTTTTGTTTCATTAGAACCATTTTGCATTACAGAATTGGCCAGTGGTATGCTAATATTGCTCTGTACCAACTAGGCATATCTGAAGTAAAAGTAAAAAAAAATGTTAGAAAAACATTTTGTCACAGTGTGTATGAATTCTAATATAATATCAATAAAAATCATTTTTATATGTATAGCACTTTTTATTCCAAAACTAAGGTGCAAAGTGCT
>CAIGQW010042275.1:2510537-2559575 GCA_903798125.1 Danio choprae
GTCAAAAATCTTTGTCAAATAAAATGATGTTTAACATAGCAGGGAATTTTCACAGTATTTTCTATAATACTTTATTCTTCTGGAGTTATTCTTTTCGGATAGAATAAAAGCAGTTTTTAATTTTCTTTTTAAGGTCAATATTAGCCCCTTTAAGCAATATTTGTCTACAGAACAAACCATCGTTATACAATAATTTGCCAAATTACCCTAACTTACCTAATTAACCTAGTTAAGCCTTTAAATTGTACTTTAAGCTGAATACTAGTATCTTGAAAAATATCTAGTAAATTATTATGTACTCTCATCATGGCAAAAATAAAAGAAATCAGTTATTAGTTAATCAGTTATTTAGTTATTAAAACTATTATGTTAAAAAAAATAGTTGGGAAAATCTTTCCGTTAAACAGAAGTTGGGGTAATAATATACAGGGGGGCTTATAATTTAGGATGGCTAATAATTCTGACTTCAACTGCATGTAGCATTCATTAGCCTAAAACAACAATTTAAGATCAAATATCAGTTCTCTGTAACATCAATAAAAAAAATAATAATTTTAAAAAGACAGACCAGTCACAGTGACAGGACTCTGGCGGAGAGGCTGGACTGGTTGATACATAGTTTTCAAAGTGTAGTCAAGAGGAGAAGTCTTGAAAAATGTAACAACTGCCTCAGACTGAGAGAACTGTAAAGTAGATTACTTTTGTAAGGATTGTACATACAACAGGGAGTCAATACATTTATCATTGGCATAGGCTGTAGCCTATTCTATAGAAGTACCTTTTTTGGCATTTTGATTATATTTCTCAATAATTTTTCCACTCCGTTTAGTCTGGTTTCACCATTACTGCTTTCTTCTGCTTCCTTTATCCTCTGGAGAGCTGATAAAACAAACACAAACAATAGTTAAGACTCCAATCCGTTCAGTCATTTAAAATGCCATAAATGTGCATAAATGTCATACCCTCGATCATCAATGATTGAGACAAACGTCCAGTGTCGTCTGGAAACGATTTGCTCAAATTCTTAAAAAGTTTCACAATATCTTGATATCGTCTTCTCAGGTATGTAATGCTTTTGTCCGACCATTCAGTCCTAATCTCGAAAAACTCTTCTTCTTCTCCAGCAGGACCAACAGCGAAGCGCTCGACCCCAACAACCCAACAGTCACTAATGATCAGGTGAGGAGAGATCTCCTTATCGGCACCTGCCATAACTGAGTCGTGTCATAAGCGCATTAAACACATTTAATTAAACTAAACGAAATGTGTGAAGACGTCTTTCACTGCGAAGAAAACTCGAATAAGCGTCAAAGTATCTATCAAAATGGAACTTCAAATCGTGGGCGAAGTTTGCGTATCTTCTGGCACAAGTTGTACAAACTTCAGGTCATTGCCATTTTCTCTTCGCCCGCAGACAATGAGCTCTAAAAGCTCCATTTGTGTGCTTTCTCCCGAAATCATGAATTTCTCAAGAGCTTTCACACGGCGATTAAATCGATGAAGATCAGCGAGTCCGTTATTCCTGTTGGATGCTAGTGGGCGTTACCATTCTGCCGTAGTATCCAATTGTATGAGGTGGCTGTACACAAGCTGCGATCTCATTGGTTGTCGCCGGATCGTGCTGGTCCTCGTTTGCATAAAGATAAACTGGCTAAAGAGAAAATCACCAACTGTTACTGTAAAAAGAATTGCGCGAGACCCTTTATTAAGCGAGGTATTTTCTCAGCGTTTCCTTCTTATTGTTCTCAAAACAATGGCGTTAAATAAAACGCATGTTAAAATAAACCTCCCTAAAATATTTATTTAAAACAAAAATAGAAAGTGGTAAAATAAGACTCCCAGTTCTCTGGAATAGTGTTAAATTTGGCTGCGTGAAGCAACAGGTGGTATAATCCAGTTTCTATTGGATTGGTAGTGGGATTTGCTTGTGGCTTTAAGCACAGTGTTACACTTGCTGCATCATGGGTCAATCCTTTAATCACCTACTATTTTAAAACTATAATTAACTAGCCACTGAAATAGAGTAAATTACATTCACCTATTCAAACAAACTTATCAAGTCATGACCTGACTTAACTGTGTTAGCACTAAACAAATTTGCTCTTATTTACAACCATGTGTTTGCTTTGTTTTGTATAAAATAACTAAAGACGTGTTCACACTAGGAGAAGACCATTTTGTGATGGAACGTACTAAACACCCAAAACAATACTGTGTGCTGCTAAGCTGTATACATTCACTGTGCACATGTGATGGTATTTATCGGCTGAACTGCCTATTTTGGTTTACTTGTTTATATGAACCGCACTGACAGTAATCACAAGTTCATTTGAATAGAAACAAACATGCCAGGTGTGAACACACTATAAGTATCTGGAATTAGAAAACTACAAAGACAAAGCAATAAAAGAATTATAAAAAATATATATAATTTTATTAGATTCATTAATATCATTTGGATGTCCGTGCTCTTTGTGAAGGTGCTGTTCGACAGCCTGGACTGTTTTGTTCACCAGTGTGATGTTTCCTCATGTGTCGCACCAGCAGCTGGCGGTCTGGTGTGGAGTACTGGCACAGGTGACATGGAAATGACTCTCCCGTGTGATGGCGCCGTGAATGGAGGTCTAAGCACTTCTTCTGGATGCTAAAGTAAAACATAGAGCAGTATTCTTAGTTACAGAGGCAGTATGAAACAAGTGTAGATGGTCGACTTTGACAAGCAAGTGTATGTACCTGCTGTAAGGACAGTACTGGCAGCAATAAGGCTTTTCTTGCGTGTGCGTCCTTGAGTGTCGGCGCAGAGAGCTTCTGTCTATAGAAGCATAGGAGCACTGCAAACACTTGTATGGTTTCTCTCCTAAAGCAAGAAGAAAAACACATTGTTGCAGTTCTTACACTCAAGCAGTGTAATGTCATGGCAACTGCTCCATGAGAACCAGTCTTTTGAAAAGAATTCCGCGAAGCTCTAAATCTCTGCATGGCAGCATAAGCCGTTTGTTTTCTTCCATCCATATATCAGATACATTTCTAATTAAAGTACAATGGGAAAGACATTTAATAGGACAGCTCTGATCATAATTCTTGTTTAGTGGCCAAGGCTAATAAAGGCAGTGTGGAATATGTGTGATTGTCACTGCAAAGCAATGTTCTATTGGCAGTGTAAGATATCTACATATAAAAAAGATAGGTTAATATCAAATATTAAAATACGAAATCTACAATGTGTTTGCAAATGCACCTGTGTGGATGCGTAGGTGTTGTATGAGCGAGGCTTTGAGACGAGTGCAGTAATGACAGTGTGGACACTTAAATGGCTTATCTCCTTGATGAATTCCCATGTGACGCCGCATGGTCAACTTAGTAGAAAACTTCCTGCACAAAGACAGGAATAAAATCTTAACAATATAAATATAAAAACAACACTTAACAATTTTCTCTCTCAAAAAAGAAAATGGTTGTGTTTTAGATAAAAAAAGAAAATTATTCTAAAATATGTAAATTAATTCAGTGCATTTCTACTACAATTTTACAATACAGTTCAAAGGTTTAGGGTCAGTTTTTGTTCAGAAATGAAAACCTATATTCATCAAGGACACATTAAATTAATTACAATATTAGAGTAAAGACAAAAAAAGATTCAAAAGTTTCTCTATCAATTAAATCCAGTTCTTGCTTTATATCTAAAAAAAAAAAATACTGAGAAAAAAAATCATCATAGTATTTGTAAAAATATTTACCATGTTTTTACCATTGATGAGACATGTTTCAATGTCACAAAACAATGATTCTCATACTTATCACAGAGGTTGCAGCAGAACTCTTTCCGTCTGGAAACAGTGAGTCCAACAGATGTCTCAGCCTTCAGGTGTCTCACTCTGTCCTTCCCTCCTTCACTGCTCTTTTCCTTGACCATAGCTCTGTTTTTCACCTTCTTCTTCCTAATCTGAGACCACAACTCTGGCTTCATCCTTCTGAGGCATTCTGTGTACTTGGTGGATGTGGTAAGTTGCTGGATATCTCTAGATGCAGAAAAACAAACAAAAAGTAAATTAATAATAACTTCAGCAAACTGACATTAATCATCTCACCAAATACTTTTCAAAGCATTCTACATCTCAGCAATCAAAAATAATAATTACTAATCAAACTGCTGGATATGGATATGATAAACATAGACTGTACTGCAATGACACCTATTGAATCATAGGCTATGATGCAAGAAAATGTCATCAGGATTAGTGGTAAACAAATAGAGCAAGATAAACTGTGCTTTGATAACACCCAGAGGACAGTTACAGCTTATATTGTCCTTAGTGGAACCCTAAATAACAGTATTTTTTTGCCTCTTTCACTTACACGGTATTTACATTATAGCACCATGTTGTGTTGATCAATAAGTCATTTCATGTTATATTTTTATTGACTTGTAAGTTAGGGCAGGTCAGGCATATAGCAGTGGTTCTCAACTTTTTTTTTTCACAACAATATTTGAACATTTTTAATCTATGGATACTAATGCTTTCTGTGAATTATATGTCAGGATGGCAAAAGGGCTGAATGTTTTTCAGAGTTCCCACTCATGTTAACAGATCAATTTATATGATTTAAAAATAATTTGTTGTTTACTTGAAAAGGTTCATTTTAAGATTTTTTTAAAATAAATATTTTACTCACATAATATATATTTACTACCCAATAAAATAATCAATATCTTAGCATAACTAGAAAAATGTATATTCATCATATGAATAAAAAATGTTATTTTAAGATTTTACTACTGTTCATGACTTTTCCAGGAATAAAAAAAATTGTACCTTTGAAATAGGTTTATTTATTTATTTGTTTGTTTGTTTGTTTTTTAAACAGTGGGCATCCTGGTTCTTCCAGTAAAAAATCTAATTAAATTAAAATAGTAACAAAATAAGTCATTTACAGGGTGAGTTAAAGTCAATTTAGCAATTTGCATGCCTGTCTGGCCTATTATTAACTTACTGCTGGCCTCTAATTGGTGGCTGTCTCTCATGTTAAGAACCATTGATTTAAAGTGAAAGTTTACCTAAAAATGAAAAGTCTGCCCTTATTTACTCACCCATGACTTGTTCCAAACAAGTTTTTTATTTTTTTTTGAAAACAAAAGAAGATATTTTGGAGAATGTTGGAATCTGGTAATCGTTGGCTTCCATAGTATTTTTTTTCCTACTACAGAAGTCAATGGTTAGAGGCTTCAAACATTCTCAAACTCAAACGGGTTCGGAATAAGACAAGGATGAGTAAATCATGGCAGAATTTTTATTTTTGGGTGAAAATTCTCTTTACAGCATTTTAAATAAAAAATTAACATGGATTTCCACAAAAATACACCTACCTACTGTGAGCAATCTGATTCTCCTGATGTGCTTCAGCCTGTTTGTGTTGAGTGTGGATATGTTTCAGAGTCTTCTTCCACGTCTTCTCTAAAAGACAGATATACAAAGCTATAAATCCAAATTTCACATTCTGAATTGAAACTAAAATTGTCTCTGTGTGAGAACAAATATAAAAACACATTTTAAAAACACTTATATAGTGGCTTTTACAAATGTGACCTGAGAAATCATTAATATAAATTTCAATCTCTATATCCTGTCCATTCATACATATAATCAAATAATACTTTTGATTTCAAAACTGGCAAGCCTTTCAAAGTGTGCATTTACTACACCAACATACTGTACTGAATACGTTAATTCAGTTGAACACAAAAGAAAAAACTTTATACCTTTGAAATCACAGTGCAAACATTTAAATCCTCCTTGAACATGACAGTGTTGGTGTATCTCCCACTCCTTCCCTGCGTGACACCATTCCAGGCAGAGAGAACATTGCACTGGCTCTCCAGACTCTGAGCGTCTGTGATGCCGCTGATGATTATGCCTTTCTTCATGTGCATCTCGGGAATCAGCTCTCCTGAACGACCGGGGACAAACACTACATCTATGTCTCTTTGTGCCTTTTCTTTTTCCATGTACCGTCCAGTGCTGCTCCATATCGGCCCACTCCTCTGATTCCCAACCGCAGCGAGGGCACCTGAAGCCTTGGTCTCCACTATGGCATTTCAAGTGCACGTCTAGCATGACACGACTGGATGCGACTGTTTGGCATAGGATGCAAGCCAATCCGCCATCCTCCTCAGATGGTTTCTGCATTACAGGATCCATACTGGCATCTCCAGCATCCTGCTCACCTTCTGGAGGGGACTTTGCTGAAGTTGCAGATGGAGGTTGACCCTTGGTGCTGGAGATTCTGCACAAACCGAGAGTCATGAGATGAGCTGACTGGGCCATCTCCTCATCCTGGACTTCTGTGTCTAATCCACTATTCAAAGGGACGGTTAGATCTGTGCTAGCATCCTCCAGCTGAAACACACGCTCCTCATCGCTGTCATCATCATCATGTCTATCTTCTTCAAAGAGTGTGCTCACCTGCATAAAACAAAAGTTTAAATATATAAATAAATACATCATTTCATTTTGCAAACTAAAGGAATAGTTCAAGCAAAAATTAAAATACAGCCATCATTTACTTGCTGTCATGTTGTTCCAAATATCTACGACTTTCTCTTGTGAACAAATGATGTCTTGAAAATATTGGTGACAAACAAAGTAAGTCAATGGAAATCGAAATTTTATGGTTATCAACTTTCTCCAAAATATCTTGACAAAAAAAGCTAGGTTTGAAAATCTTGAGATAAAGTAAATGATGACTATTTTTATTTATGGGTGAACCATTCCTTTAACAGGATCGTTTGCCCAAAAATGAAAATTCTGCCATCATTTACTTGTTCCAAACCAGAGTTTTTTGTTGCGTTGGACACTTTGTTTTGTTGATATTTTGAAAAATGTTAATAACCTGACTTCCATTGTATTTGACTAAGAATGGCAATGTCTACAGGTTTCCAACATTCAAAAAAGATTTTCAACAGAACAAAAAAGTTTTGTTTGTTCTGTTGAAAACCTATTTTGAATGCTGGAACTATTGACATCCATAGTCAAACACAATGGAAGTCAATGTACGTCTTTCAACAAGTCAAGAAAGACGTACAGTAAATAAGTCAGAATTTTAATTTTAACTTTCGCTATTACTTAAAAGAAGTCTTTGCAATTACCTCACAGGTTTGTGCCACATGCAAGTTCCCATCAGAGCTGGAGCCCAGGCCAATGTCACATGACCGTGGGCTGATGTTTTGAAACATGCCATACATTGGAAGAAGGAAAGAAATGCGCTCCATGTCCATCTGATCCTCATTGCTTTTTGAGCCAGAATGGAGGTCACTCTCTAGATCGTATGGAGAGCCGTTGTGTTCGACTTCCTCTTCATCATTAACCCTCATTCCTACACCCAAACTCTCTTCATCCTCTTTCTCCAGACATGGCAGATGTGGACATGGGGACACTGGATCATGTCTTTCCATAACATGATGGATAATATTGGCTTTTTGACTGCTGGTGAATTGGCATATTCTACATCTATATACTTCAACTAAGAAAGCTTCAACTAAAGTGGACACATGAGCTTCAATGCCCACAGCTGAGTTGCAGTAGAGACTGGAGGTGACATTTTCTTCTGCAAGTCGAAGGGTTACTGGTTGAACGTCTTGATATGTATCTTTAAACCCACCCATTGTTGGTAATACTAGAAAAGGAGGAAAATACATCCGTTAAGTTAGTCATTATACAGTTGTTGTGCACTTCATTGCATTAACGAAACACTAGTCACAGTATGTACATACTGATAGCTAATTCATTTAGTTTTACTGTACTGCTTGCTACTGAACAACATTGTGTAGCAAAATAAGAAACGTGGCCAAAACAACGACACTACTTATCATTTTGGGTTGGTTAGCTACTGGGTAGCATCAACAACAATAATGAGAAGTCAATCAGAAAACAAGCTACATTTGTCATTTAACGTTTAAATTTTTCAGATTTTCAGTTTAACTACAGGTTTAAATGTTGTGTATTTTATGTGCGTACCTGCATCAAACAGAGTGGTATCTTTAAATTACGTAGTTTGCCTGTGCCGTGGACGCCGCTGTACGGTTTAGGGACCACAGAGTAATTAGCATCCACAGATACAACGTAAAATGTTATATTTTTGCTGCATTGTTCTCTTTGCTGACTAAAGTAAACACTATTATCATGTATGGATACAATATATAACGGTTGCAAACTACGTGTGTTGACAAAAATAGTGAACACTAAATTTATGAAACGGTTAGCAGACTGTTTATCTTTATGATCCCGTTCGTTCGTCTGCGCGTCATGCACATTGCACATGCGTGGTTTGAAAAAGCTCCAAACGAATGATTCACACCAATGAACCAAAGCTAATGTGTGTCGACTCAGTGATTCAGTCAATTCAGTTCAATACTCAGTTCGCGGATAGGTACAGCACAATAATAAATACTGAGAAGAAATGCGACCACGTTTTAAACAATTATTTGGATGCCAGTTTCACTGTTTATTTTAAGCCAGTTCAAGTATCACGCCCAGACTGAATTTCGAATCGACTCTCTACGTCAAACGACTCGGCACACCAGGAAAAATCAAGATGGCGAACACGGACGCGTTAGCCAAAACAATAGCGAAGGATTATGTGTAAGTAATACTTTACGGACTTTATGTCGTATTATTGTGCTATTTGAAAATATACAAATTGAGTTACAGGTGCTGAACGTGAACAATTTTGGCTAAAACTAATCTAATATGCAGTTTTCGGTCAATATCTGTAAACACGTTTCTGTCTCTATGGTCAACGTGAACAATCTGTATGTTTTCTTTCTTTTTTTAGTATGTGACGCTACTTCAAACCAAAAAACAACAAAATATTATATATACATATATATTGTCGTGCTGATCATAAAGAATATTAATATTGCACTATTGGCCTCTACTTTTTTTTTACTTTTCTTTTTTTAATAGAGATGATATGGAGAGCTCTGACAGTGTGGATGAAAATGAATGTGTACCTGGTGAAGATGGAGCTAGAAAAACAGATACGGTGGACTTTGCCAGGGTGGAAAAACACAAGAAAAGAAAACACAAACATCGAAGCAAGCACAAAAAACACAAATATTCCTCACCAGATGAGAAAGACCAAAAGCACAAATACAAGCACAAACATAAGCGGAAACACAGAAACTCTTTTCGCGATAATAGAGAATGTTCTGCTAGCTATGAAGGTGCAGCCGTCTCTCCAAAGCGATTCAGACTTGATGACCTTGCTGCTCTGGAGGATCTGGAGAAACAGAGGGCCATGATTCAGGCAGAGCTTGATAATGAGTTAATGGAAGGGTCTGTGCAGTCAGGTATGGGACTGATATTACAGGGTTATAATTCCGATTCAGAGGATGGGGAGGTCCAGGAGGCTGCGCGAAATGGTGAGCAACAGAGAAAAGATCTTGATGAGCATGTAACGGTTAAGGGGAATGGTGGAAATTGGCAACAGGATTATGTAGATGATGAGCAATTTTATTCTGTGTTTGAAGGCAGAAGCACGTCTGAGGAGGTGGCAGTCCAGACCCATAAATCAGAAAAAAGAGATAGTATGACTGGGTTAGATATTAAAATCAGTGAGAGACCTAGTGGTCCCAGTGAAGCGAAGGAGAGGAGACGTTCAAGGAGCACTGACAGATCCAAAGATAGAAGTCATATGTCCAAATCTCCTGTGAAATCCAAGGAGGTGCCATCTTCATCAGCCATAAGCAACAGAAAATCAACTTCACGGCCTGAAGAGCAAACTGTAGACCACAGATCCTCATCAAGAAGCAGCAAATCTGGTTCTAAAGAAAGAAACACCAGCTTGCCAGAAGTTGACAGCGACAGAGACAAGAAACCAGTGAAGGTCCCCTCAAAAGAAATCTCTTCTGGGAAAGAAAATCGATCTCCTAGCAGAAAACAAGGTCCAGATCGGCTCAGCCCATCTGTGCAGCCCAGGAGCCACCGCTCACCTGAACGCTTACCTATTGCTCAGAACACAGACAGGGCATCCAGACAAGACAGATCTTCGTGCCACAACAGATCCCCTCCGAGGAGAGGCAGATCTCGGTCAGTTGAGAGGAGACGAAGAGAAGATGAGCGCCAGAGACTCTCCAGTGACAGGTTACTTTCTGTTTCAGCACTGTTGATTAATAGAAACATTGTGTTGTTGCTCTACTTTTCAAAATAGCTAGCAAAAAGCATTTTGTTAACTGTAATAGAATGTGTGTATATATAATAAACAATTTCAGCTAGTTTCTAAGGATTCAAGGAAATATTTCTCATTTTCATTTTATTTAACTTGATAAATATAAAATAAAGAAATAAAATGTAATATAATCTATTGATAAAAATTACAGTCGTATTTCAGTCATACGAAAATAAAACTTGTATTAATCATTGTTTTTGTTAACTACAACAAAAAGGTAATTTTTGAGAAGTGATAGCTACAAAAAAACTTGAATGAAAATGAGAAAGGTAAAAGTTTAAGCACTAAAATGACAAAAGAAAAAGTTAAACTAAAAGCTAAATATAATAAAAATACCATTGTACATAAAATGACTGAAAATAAACTGACAATAGAAAATGATTGCTATTTAAAAATAGTAACAAATATTTTCTATTATATAATAATACTTGTTATTTATATAATAGTCAAATAATATAAAATGTATCATTACTAATTATATAAACATGACTTGTTGTTACTAAAAATTAAAGTCACTTTCATACTGTTTTGTTGTGATCACAGGATGCGATCTCGTGATGTGGTGGGAGCCCATAGAGAAGATAGTCCCTCTGTGAGTTCTAGACGAAGGTTGAACCACTCGCCTCTCAGACGAAGGTCCCGTTCTCCTAGGAGACGAGGCAGCAGGTCTCCTCTCAGACACAGGTGACTGTTTAGCTGTAACTTTAATAAGTGTCAACTCCTGACTTAGAGTATACACCTGTCCAAAAGCATTATATTTACATAAAAATGTCATTACATCTGGGCTTTTCAGTGACAATTTTGGGAACCATACTATTTACATTTGTATTATATTGTGAATGTTAAAAAGATCAAAAAGATTTGCATCTCTTTCTGCAATGTAATTTTATCATCTCTCAGTAAATTTAAACATGCATTAATGGTGTGCACATCTAGGGAACGTGACAGGATGGAGCGCAGACAGCCAGTGCGTTCGAGATCACAGGAGAGGCGGAGGAGAAGGAGCAGGGAAAGAGAGGACATGTTCAAGGGCAGTCTGTCTGAAGGAATGAAGGCTGAGCAGGAGGACTCGGATGAGGAAGTGTGAGTATCAAGGAAAGCAGTTTTGCTTTTATGTTGTTGATGGTATTTGGATTGATCATGAATGCTTATCTTTGTCCAGGCTGGAGGATTATGACGTAGATGAAGAGGACGAGGAGGCTTTGATAGAGCAGAGGAGACTTCAGCGTTTGGCCATAATGCAGGTCAGAATACTTCTAATCCCTGCAGTGGATTATACTTTGTTTTAGGCATACACTAGTGTCCAAAGGTTTGGGATTGGGGGAAACATATTGTTATTCAGTTGATCCAAAGTGGCAGTAAAGGCATTTATAATGTTAGAAAACATTTCAGTCTTAAACAAAGTATACATTTTATTTCCAACAAAAATAGCAGGTCAACTGTTTCTGATTTCTTTAGCACCAAATCAGCATGTTAGAAGGATTTCTGGAGGCATAATGTAATCTGGAGTAATGGCTGATGAAAAGTAATTTCATACTGGGAATACAATAGCTTTAAATATAAAATAGTATAACATTTTTCGCAGTGTTATTGTTTTTACTGTTTTTTTTTTAATCAAATAAATGCAGCCTCAGTATGATATTAATAATATTTAAAAAATGATCTTACAACCACCTGTTGTTTTTGAGTATTGTATGATTATATTTGCATTGTGTCCTGTACAGAAATATAAGCCGGTGAATGAGGACAGCAATATGTCAGGACTCTCAGATCACGGCAGTCCTCAGAGTAGCACTCACAGTCGATCCCCATCACCTGATGACATTCTTGAGCGAGTGGCCGCCGATGTCAAAGCCTACGAGCAGGAGAACCTGGACACATTTGAGGATAATGTGAAGGCCAAGTATAGTCTCGTCTCCCAAGAAAAAAATGGTATGTCATCTGGAAAGAAAATGTAATTATATGAAAATTAATGTCCATTTATGTCCAAACCTATATGATCTTCTTTGTTCTGTTGAACATCATATAAGACATTTTGAAGAATTTAGGTAAGCATTAAATCAGCTGTTTGAAAAAAAAGTATATACCAAATGGAACTACCGTTTGGTTACACAAATTCTGCAAAATATTTTCTTTTGTGTTCAGCTGAAAAAAATAAACTCATACAGGTTTGAAACAAGTAGAGGGTGAATTCTGCTAATTTACAAGCACCGATCTTATTGTTTGTGATACACAATAATCACAATAAAGTATTATTATTAAAAAAATATTATTAAGCCCATTTTCATTGTAGGTAAACTTAATTTTAACTGTTAATTTTATGATAAATAAAACGGTGACCTATTTTGTCCTCCATGAAGGAAACACATCTGAATAGAATAAAAAATGTAAATCTGGAACAAAAAAATCCCATCTAATCACTGTCATGAAAATTGTAATGTGTAATGTCTTGTAATGTGACACTATAATGTGATTTGTAGTACATTTCATTGATCTAGTTTGTGTTGGGGAAAACATAAGATAAAAAAGCAATGGTCAGTGTTAAAAAGATATGTTATATGCGGCTCTAAAAGTTTATATCTGCAAGCAAACTTATATTCACAAGCAAACTTGTGAAATAATCTGATGCAATACTGGTTTTTTTTATATAGACAAGCTCCATAGGTTAGGTTCTGTGACAGCAAATATTTGAATTCTGCTACATTCCAGCAGGTGTCAGTATGAGATTCAAGTCGACACCCATATCAGTTCTGTGAAAAGATGAAACAAGTTATTTGAGACATGAAAAATTATCTTTTAATCTAATGCAAAAAAAGATGTTCTGCTACTAGGGCTGCATAATATTGGACAAATGTGGCATTGTGAAATTTTGTTTTGCAGCAATATATATTGCGATATGTATACAATTTCACCAGATAGCTTAAATAGCTCTTTTTGGAAATAATTCATTCATTTAGACTACTTGGCCTTATTGTGGATTATTATTGGGAAGATAGAAATGAAATATTTTATATCACATTATTCGCGTACAGAAATTGAATAATCAAATAACAAAATCAATTTTACAAATCTTTAAATAGACTTCTCTGTATAAATAATTCAATTAATACATCTCTATTAGAGTTACTTACAGTACAAATTTGTTTATCTTAATACTTTAAACATTCAACTTACACAGTCACAGGCCTTAAAATGATAAACCTTCACTCCAATATAGTAAAACTCTTTAGTGACTGCAAAAATCTTTGTAGCCTTTTTCAAAAATCTGTGGCTATAATCCCAACATATAAACCCAACTTTGCACTTCCTATGATGCGACTATTGTGAATGTGCGCATTGCAATATTGATGCTTAAAAGATATATTGTGCAGCCATATCTGATACACAATAAAGTCTACATTACTTTCATTGCATCTTTGTTCTTCTTTTTCTTTAGGTGCTAATTCAAAAAAGCCTCCAGCCCCTGATATGTTCACAGAGTCAGATGACATGTTTGCTGCATACTTTGATGTGAGTAGCCAGTTCCTGCTTTCCATTGCATAGGCCAGTGGCTTTGCAAGCCCCAGAATTTGATTTGATTTTGTTCATGTAAGGGGATCTCGACAGGTAGAGTTGCATAGTCCTCTGCAGGCTGTTGTTTCTGTACTGGAAACTTTGTTCAAAGCTATTTTTTTTCCCAAGTGGGTAATCTGACTCTATGGTGCTCACTGGATCTAGAGGCCCATGAGAATTTCAAATGGTCTCTTATGGTGTCAGTCACTCATTCATGAATTAACATTTTAATCTACTCAATCAATTCAATCATGTTGACAATGACACATCAATATCTAATCTCTCTACACAGAGTGCCAGGTTACGGGCCGCAGGCATTGGGAAGGACTTTAAGGAAAACCCGAGTCTCAGAGATAACTGGACAGATGCTGAGGGATATTACCGTGAGTCTGTTGTCTTATAAACAATGCTGTATGAGTATCTTTTCAAAATATAGAATATAAAAACTTGCATTAAACAAGATTGACACTTTTTCAAAACTGTTTAAGAAGTAAAAAATGTGATTGTTGTCTCAATTTATTCAGGTGTGAACATTGGTGAGGTGTTGGACAAACGGTATGCGGTGTACGGCTACACTGGACAGGGTGTCTTCAGTAATGTTATCCGAGCCAGAGACTTGGCCCGAGCCAATCAGGAAGTGGCAGTGAAAATAATACGCAACAATGAGATGATGTAAGAGACTACCCCTAAAAACTCAATGCTTTGCCTTTAAACACTTATGTTTTGTACAGTTGGATTTCTTATTAAACCACAGCGTATGGTGTTGGTTATGTCTAAAATGATGATGTTTGCAATAAATTGTTGTTGGGATTGAGTTAGACAGGGTTAGATTTAGAGAGGATGTGCTCTTCACACTGCTTTGTTTTGTCCCACAGGCAAAAGACAGGCCTTAAAGAGTTGGAGTTTCTGAAGAAACTGAATGACGCTGATGCTGATGATAAATTCCATTGCTTGCGCCTTTTTAGACACTTTTATCACAAGCAGCATTTGTGTCTGGTATTCGAACCACTCAGGTACATTAGTCAACTGATTTCACTTAAATAGAAGCAGAATTCCTCTGTTAAAGCTGCTTGCTTGTTTTCTGGTTTAGCATGAACCTGCGGGAGGTGTTGAGGAAGTATGGCAAGGACGTAGGACTACACATCAAGGCTGTGCGCTCTTACAGCCAACAGCTATTCCTGGCCCTTAAACACCTCAAGCGATGCAACATCCTGCATGCTGACATTAAACCTGACAACATTCTGGTGAGTTTAGGTCTCTTGCCTTAAATACTGCACACTGGCTTCAGTTTGATGTCTTACGTGTAATGTATTTGGCTTTCCCTAAAGGTGAACGAATCCAAAACCATACTCAAGCTGTGCGACTTTGGTTCAGCATCACATGTGGCCGACAATGACATAACTCCATACCTGGTCAGCCGCTTTTACAGGGCACCTGAGATCAGTAAGTGTGCTGTGAAATGAACTAACAAAGCAAAGGTGCTTCATTTGTAGATTTAAAGAGACTGTTTACCCTCAGGGCATCTAATACAAACCTCTTTTTCCGTAGAACGTTATCGAAGGGTTTTTGTTCTTTAGCTAAATAACAGTTGTGGTCATTGGTGATTCATAATGAAAGTCAGTGGCTAACGGCTTCTAGAGACACAAAAAAAACAGACAAAACAAAAGCATCACCAGTGGTTCTTGATAAAACATTGATATCCAATGAGACGAAACTGCCTTTTATATTGAAACTCAAGAGTTTGATGTAACCCAACCTGATTGTCGGTGAAACTTGTTTTTAAGTTTTTCTTCTCCTTTTTTTGCAGTCATTGGAAAGTCATATGATTACGGAATCGATATGTGGTCTGTAGGCTGCACTCTCTATGAACTATACACAGGAAAAATCCTTTTCCCCGGTAAGACCAATAACCACATGC
Organism: Danio choprae; assembly: GCA_903798125.1. Taxonomy (NCBI): domain Eukaryota; kingdom Metazoa; phylum Chordata; class Actinopteri; order Cypriniformes; family Danionidae; genus Danio; species Danio choprae. Next base: position 2,526,232 of record CAIGQW010042275.1, read on the forward strand.
TGAAGCTTAACATGGACCTCAAAGGAAAATTGCCTAATAAGGTAAGTGCATCAGATGTTAGGGATTAAAATGAAAATTATAACGTAATTTAGTAAAAATATCATCTTCAAATATACCAAATAATCTTTATTCACAGATGATCAGGAAGGGTCTGTTCAAGGACCAGCACTTTGACCAAAACCTAAACTTTTTGTACACAGAGGTTGATAAAGTCACTGAAAGGGTAAGTGTTGCAATCACTTCAAATATGATAGCAAATTTACTCTTACACTATTTTTAAACTACTTATTTTCCTGAGTATTTCACTAAACCGTATTGCTATATTCCAGTTCATTTTGCAGCTGTACAAATATTAGTAACACTTCACTTGAAGGGGGTGTGTGCATGTTTTTCCTTGACCTTTGATCTTTTTCTGCAGGAAAAGATCACAGTCATGAGCACCATTAACCCAACTAAGGACCTGTCGATAGACATGGTGGGTCGCCAGGCTTTACCAGAGGACCAGCGAAAGAAGGTTGTTCAGCTGAAAGATCTGTTGGACCAGATCCTGATGCTGGACCCGGGCAAACGGATCACCATCAACCAGGCTTTACAGCATCCTTTTATCCAAGAGAGAATATGACCACCAGCAACATACCTCAGAGACTCATGATGGTTTTGTATCTGCAAATATGATGCAGAAAACAAAAGATGTTTGCATATTTTATTGCCATACTGTTTTATTTTTATTTCAGATTGTAATAATTTTCAGAGCAGGACACACTCGATATTTCTTCAATTATTTTTTATTATTATTTTTAGATGACCTACAAGACACCCTATATGATGTAAAGAGATCATGCTTTCAACATAATCTATATTGTTCAGACTGCATGCTTTATACACAGCTTCTTGTAGCAGCTAAAATGATATTAATGTCAGATATATTTGATATTACACTTCAGAATGTAAGAAAACCCAGTTGGCACACCTTATATTTTATGCACAGTCCTAGAATTTGATGTAAACCAAATCACTAAGGACTGTTTAGAGTGTGACATGAGTCAGGCCAGCATAAATGCTGTCTATATCCGCCCTCCCTTAGGTGTGAGATTGAGAACGCAACCTGGCGTGCAGGTCGACGGCATGCCCCTTGCCCTAGGTGTGTTTCTGCTGAATCTGAGGTCTTGGGTCCTGCTTGACCTGGTCTGCAGGGAAACCTCATCTGTAAAGGCAGGTTATACACCTCTGTCGGTACACTGAAGGTAAGCTAACCCTTCAAAACAAATGGCACCATCAGTTTGCATTCTTTTCAAGTCCAAAATAAAGCATTGTATTTGGCTACCTTTGCATGTTTACAAAATGTCATTTATAAAAATGGACATAATGAAACCCTGTTGCTCTGTTCCAAAACATCACGAGGCACTTTAGACACTTTATATACTATACTATAATTGTTTGTACTATATGGCACTGCAGAACACTCTTCAAAGGGTGGCAGTTGGTAAGATTCCATGTTTTTCATTTTATTTGTTCAAAAATGAAGTAAAAACAGGAATGTCATTCTAATTTAAAAATGTCTTGTGATGGCAAAGTGGAATTTTTATCAGCTGTTAACAATAGAAAGTTGATAAGAATTGCAAATATTTGAACTTTAAAACTTCCAACAACACAAATGTCTTTATAGTCACTGTGTAAAAATATTTTTATAGTATTGAGTTCAGATGCAAAAGCCTAGGTGCCATCAGAAATTTTATTTGAAAAGTTGAATTTATTCCTGTGTGAAGCTTCAGTAATTTCCCTTTTTTGGTGATGAATAGGTTATTTTAATTGCGTTTAAGTAAAATAACTGAACATAAATATAGAAGGCTGGGAAAAGTGCTCATTTTAAAAGAATTTCAACAACAGACGAGACTTTTGCATCTGAACTCTTCATATATATTTGTACTAACATCAGACTTTTGAACAGCAAATTTTATTGCTTGATATTAAAAAAGTTAATAATCAAAAGTGTTTAAATATTTTATGTTTAATCAATGCATTATCTGCATTTAGCCAAGTCACTTGCTGCTAAAGTATGTAGTAGACAGTGAGCTCATTATGTTTTGGAGCAGAGCTTTCATTGTGGTGTTTCTCACAGAGCCAAAACAGTCAGTAAGACTAAAGAGTCACTATCTCTAAAACGGAAGGAACTGGTTGCACTTAAAGTAGAGGGTAAGACGTTTTTGCAATGGTCCAAGCACCTTCAGTGTACTGCCTGTTAGACATACCTCACCTTTTTCAGAGTTCTCACTCTTATGTGTAGTTTTTTGTACAACCAATTTCAATATGCATGAGAATGTCAAATGTATGGCTTCCAATGCACTACTGTACAATCCCTCTGGGTGTGTTTTTCGCTATGCGTAGACAATTTAATGTCTTTTCTGTGACTGTTCTCGTGTTTGTGACCATGTTGTCTTTTGATACAGGGGTTTTCCTGCTCTGATCAATGAATCTGCTTGTTACAAGCGGTAATTGCTTCTTTATTTATATCTCAATTCCTTGTGTTTCAAATCTAAACAATACACCTGTTAAAAAGCTTAGCTCATTCTGGAAGAATTATCTGCCTGTTATCTTTTGCAAAGCCTTTCCTGCATGACAGTGGAATAATTTGGATTTATTGTAAATTCACATTATTTGTTATCATTAAACGATATAAAAATAAAGCTGTTTTGTGGTGAAAAAACAAAAAAACATGAATTTAGACTTCCCACAAGTTGTCTGTCTTTCACGCATTTCATGCAAGTAAATGGATACACTGTAAGAACGTAATTCAGCTTCTTAGGAACCTTATGGTGGGATTTGTTTCATAAACACTAACTGCTGTTTGTGCTATTTCTCCCACTGTTTCTTTGTGTTCGAGTATATTCTCTGGCCAAAGGAGACATGTCTGTCCATCATCCTCCTGCCTGCCTCTGCTTTCAAAGGGACGAGAGCTCTTCAAGGCCCTTTAATCCAGGTCACTCCTAAAGGCATGTTTAGATCCAACACAAAGCAAAGCTCTAATCTGAAATGAACAGCCAATTCAGAGGGCTGATGCTTAGGGGATTTGTTCCCATTTCATCTGTAGCAACACAAAATGTCTTAAATATTTTTTAAAGGGTTAGTTCTCCATGAAAAAAAAATCCTGCTGTCATTTACTCACCCTCACATTTCAAACCCATTAGAAATGTGTAGGAAATGTGTTCCATGTATAAAAGTCCATACACACAAAACTCTGATGCTTCAACCAAAAAAAAGTGAACTAAGCAGTTTAATTCAAGTAGTCTGAACAAAATTATTTTATAAAACGCACAGATTAAATGTAGGCTTTTATTCACATGTAAACATCACTCTAAACATTGCTCGATTAATTAAATGATGCTTGCTTGACACGGGAGAACCAATGAAGTTCATTCTTGACTCATACACCATTGTAAATCACTAAATTCATATGTATTTAATGTTTTGAAGCATCAAGAATTGTGGCTGAATCGACTTTGAATGGAGTGACAGATTACTTTTAATCTATCTTTATTTATCTGTAGATGAACAAAAGTTTTATGAGTTTGGAATGACATAAGAGGTTAGTAAATGATGACAGAACATTTTGTTGGGAACAACATTTTTGGGATTTGAGCTGGATGTGGTCTACAGTCTTATTAATAAACATGCAGAGTGGGTTATAAAACTGCCAGGGACCCAATATAATATTACTAAACCTGATATAATTTTATGTATAAAATGCCTTTTATATATATTGCATGTGTAATTCTGTAGATATGGCAAAAGTTAAACTCCATACATACTTCCCCTAGTAATAATGACAGCATAATCTGATAAATTACCAGCTCTAAAATATTTTTTCATTATTTATTTATGCCAGCTTTATTATTGGTATGATCAGAGAATAATCTGTCCATATTTAGTTTGGCAAAAGCCTTGCTATAACTAATCATTGGTGCAAACCACTGAGGTTTATTCTTGGACAATTTCATATTCAAGGCTTAAATGGACTAATTTAGTCACCCTGCATATCCACTGATGATTATGTATTTCCCCAGGATATTTCTAGAACGTGTGCTTTCTGTGATGTACCAAGATACTGGTATATTTATTCTCTTTATTGTAGGTGCTGTCTGTTAAAGAAGACTCTTAAAGGATATCTCTTCTGGCAAAAAAAGGTTTCTGTTTTAGAGAGAGCTCTTAATAAGAATTAATATGATGTTGTTGTTTTTTTACCACTGATAATTAAATTAGTTCCTTGCTTAGACTTTTAATAGTTTGACAGTCACTTATTTGTATGCAGTTTTTTTTACTTATCGTTTGCCCTAAATAATAAAAGTATAATTCTAGTTTATGCCTATATCTGATTAATACCTTCTTAAGTTAAGCAATTAAAACTTACATTTTTTTATGCAAGTATTTAAATGTTTATGAATTAACAAATAAAAATGGCAATTTGGTGTGGCACATTGTAAATTTATCAGCCAAAAGGTAATGATTTTCTTATTTTTAAGAAACAAGTTAATTGTCATCCACAAAAGAAACCTTTACTTTAAACACAACTGACTGTTTTCAATTTTGTTTTCAGGGTAAGTGCTAAAATGTATCCTACTGTCATGGCCACATGTGATTCCAAGTGTGAGAGAGATCCTGATGGCCAGCTGCTGTCCTACTCTATTATTCAAGTGCCTTTCAGGAGCTCATCTGCTCATCCACATTTGGGGGAAATTACCAACATCTGTGAACAGCATAACAGTGTATAGTTTGTGACATTTTATAGCCGATATTGCAAAATGTATATAGAAAAAACATCTGAATGTTGTCTAGTTTTATGTCAGGTTTATATAGAATACAAAAGACGATGTTACTGTTAGTTCTGCTGCTCATAGTTAATTCATGTCTCTTGTCTGTATGAAAATGCATCCAAAACCATCCAAAAATAAAGAGATGCTGAAGAAATGTTTTGAGTTGCTGTTTTTTTTTTTCTCCTCAAAAACTGGGGGCTATTTCAAAGCTATTTTCCTATGGTAATTGACAGCATGCCTGAAACGTTGTTGAAAGAGCTCAACTTCATTCAACTGAATACAGTAACATGCACGGTTAATAACACACTGTCAGTCTTCTTGGTTAAAAGCATTAAAAATAATTATATCAGGTTTTCCTGAATGGAGCTTTAGCAGGAACGCTATTCCTTTCAGCGGAAGTCTTCTGAGGCTTTAGTATGGCTTTCTTTGCGGGTTTGCATCCCTTGGAGCTTTCTGGACTATTGCATTTTGGTGACTTATTTACATGAACAACATCATCTTGAACAAGGGCTTCAGTCTTCTTTACTCTGACCACGGCAGAGATTGGCTTCTTAACTAATGCTAGTGGTTGCTGAAATCCAATCCACACCTTCCCAGCATTTGGCGAAAGATGATTACTGTTCATAGGCTTGAAATGAGAGTTTGAAGAAACCGCAAGTTTTGTTATTTCCTCTAAAACTGCCTGAGAACCAGGGTTTTGCAGCTGCTTCGCACGATTGACGCTTCGCACAGAAGAAGTTCCTGGACGAGATCCAACTGCTTTTCCTTGCTCTTTCTGTATAGTTACAGTCTGGAGTTTCTCCAGCTTTATCATACGGGCTGCCAAAGCTGCGAGACAAGGGTCTGTTGAGCACTGGATATGCTGGCTCTCCAAATCCTCAGCCTCGGATATCAACTGACTTAATTCAAGATCTTTGAGTGAAAACGGGAGAACTTCAGGATACACTTGCTCTCTTTCTCCAGCCTCTGTAGTTTCTAGATCTCTATCAAATGAGTCTGGCCTAAGGTACAATTCTACAGGAGTCTCCCATTTTATTAAAGGAATACTGTCTTTCTCTTGATCAGAGAGGTCACTGTTTTCACAGTCTACTGACTGCGCAGATGCATTTCCTTCAAGATGTTTATTACTGGAACTGCTACAAGTGGAACCGATGATTGCCTTGATCTCATCTGGACTTTCACTGTTTGGAGAAACCATGCTGTTAACCTTTATTGGACGGATTTCCAGTGCTGGCCTGCTTTCTGTATGTTCAGGAAGGTCGTCTTGTGTTTCCCAGAGGCTTGGAGGCTGAAGACCAAGCCTCTGCCATCGGTGTGACAGCATCCTCAACTGGGTGTTTTGATGTTTCTTCAAGCTGAAGAAAATTAGCAACAACAACATTAATTGTTGGAGAAATATTTCTGTAGGTTCCATTTAACCTCTTCAATTGATATCCAAGCACTGTAGCATGAAGTATCAGTTCCAGGTTGGCAAAGTGTGAGAAGTCTAGTGTTGCAGCATGATACAAAGCTACATTCAGTTCAACAAAAGGTTAAGATTCCTGGCAAGCACAGCAAGTCTCTGTGCCAAGATCTGCAATTTAATAAATAGATTTTTACTTGGAAATGCAAAGTCCACTATGTACTTTAAACAAATAGGTGGGCAATATGACACCTGTTGCATATGGTACTACCACTGTCAGTGTATTTAGGACTGATATTTGAAAACACTTCACACTTGGATGACCCTGTCAAACTGATGACTGTCATCTGGCTGGCGATGTCTGATGAGTCAAGAAGTCAGTATCTACTTACACTTCGGATGATTTTGTTTGGCTGCAACAGGTGGTTGGTTCCTGTGCCGTATGAGCGTTAGAAATGCAGGCTGCTAAAGATGGCTGAAAAATAAAATGCATTGCAATCTCTGTGATTATCATCAAATTATGCAACTTTTCTTTAGCTTTTTTAAACAGCTGGTTTAAAATTATTTTTTATGAATGACAAATAGATTATCGGTGCAGTGTATTAACTATAAACATTTTGTGACATTCATTTGACCAGTATCTTTTTGTTGTATATTTTATAATGTAACTTAATACAATTTAAAATGTGTCCAAAACTACGTGTTCCCACAACAAGTTCAATATTGTGACATTTCCTACTGAGGGAGAATAATAAATAAAGGGCCGGTGTCCTAACATTTTATCCTACCCATCAGATTATGTGTATTGTAATGTTCTAAGGTTGGGGTTAGGGATTGGGGTATGTTAGGGTGATATTACAGCCTTAAATAATATTGCTCCTTATATAATATGCTATCCGGTGGGTAGCATATAACGTCATCAGGATATGCCATCTACTTTTCAAATGGGAGGCAGAACTAATCGACAGAACACCAGGTTTTATTTGGAGTAGACAAAATATTTTTCAGTCACTATTCTTCAGAATTTACATCAACCTTAATGACACTGGCAATAACACACACTTGGTCAGACAGGCAGCTTAAATAACTTCATAAGCAAAAGCAACATTATCATGACATGATACCTGTTGTGTGTTCACTACCGCAGACATGTGTAGACTTTCCAGTCGATATACTAACTGAGTAATGTAGATGTCCTGTTAACACAAAATATTCAGACAAGAGTGTCAACAGACAAAGGATATGTCATATAAAGTTACCTCAGTGAACACTTTGTCTAGTACATGTAATATGAAAACAATTACTTGCAGAGATAAAATTGTTTGTTAATACTTGAAGCTATTTGTAGTTTAGAAATTTAAAACAAAAGACATATGCTGCAAACCCCCAAAATGGCATACACTTTGATTATACAATATATTCACAAAGGCTCTCTTTTTGGGGGTCCCATTAACGGTCACTTTAATATGAATAAACCCTTTACCTTGTTATAATCTGTCATCAAAGAGGTACCTGAAGTGAAACAAGACAAAACATCTCTGAAAATTTGCTCTGCAATAAAAGTGTAACATAAACGTGAACTCACCTTCAGGAAAGCTGCTCTGGAGCTGCCAGTTACACTACAAACATACAAAAGCAAAAACCACATGACAATGAGTCCTAGTCGCCAATGCACTGTTGAAATTCACAATTCTTTTCATAATTCTCCAAGTCGTACAGCAGTTGTCAACCTCTGAAACGTTTTCAAGAAATTTGAAAGCCTCCCGCTGACACTTTCAATACGCTTTGCAGCTAAATCATGATGTCACTATGAAATTTGCATACTGTAATGTGATTGGTGTTGTAGTTTCTCTATTTAAATATAGGATTATGACTCCTTCCTTTTTAAATCCTATCAAGCGAGCATATTTCTCAATGTCACTTACAGTGTGCGGGGTGGAGCTCAGGTAAATGGCAGGTGTGCGGCGAGCCACTCCATCAGTATGCGTCTTCCAGCTGTTTCCGTCCCTCGTGCGTTTCATCGAAACTTTCTGTCGCATAAGAGCACGTGGAATATGTATTTGCATGCCAATAACAAAGAAGACGACAGACGTCACGTCACATCTCGAGACCTAAACGGTAACTTTCTTCCTCAGGTGAAAATGACTTCGTGCTTTTCACGATATATTACAGAGATACTATACATGACGACATTTTTACATTGCAAGGTACAGATCTACAAAGTTCACGACCGTCTCTGAGTTTTGATGGGTCCATTTCTTTAATATGTTACCTAATGTTGGCCTTATTAGTTCCGACGACTTCCTTCTCCAACACAAATAATAGAGTGCGGAAACCATGACAACCTTCCACGCACTGCTCTCCACTAGCACACTTTAAAATGAATTGGAGTATGGGAGGTCGTTAAATCTAGAAATTACTGATTTTAATTGTATAATATTTTACCTTTACTGTGTTACAATTATTTCATATAGGGTGTAACTTGCATTTTCTGTGTGAAAATCAGCACATAAAAACCTTAGCTTAGCATAAATCATTGAATCGGATTAGACCATTAGCATCTCGCTCAAAGAAAATCCAAAAAGAGTTTTGATAATTTTCCTATTTAAAGCTTGACTCTTCTGTAGTAAATAAAAGTAGCTATTTTCTAGGTCAATATGGCTAGGAACTATACTCTTATTCTGGCGTAATAATAAAGGGACTTTGCTGCTGTACCATGGCTGCAGTGGGTGCAATAATAATACACAGTACTTTTACCTAGTTACCTAACTGGGTACTGTTCTCTGGTGCTGTGAAATATTATTGTGCCTGCTGCAGCCATGGTATGGCAATAAAGTTTCTTGATCATTATGCCAGAATGAGAGTATAGATCCTAGACATATCAGCCTAGAAAATAACATTTGAAGGTGCAGTAGGTGATCTGCCAAAATGCCAACTGGTTAGCATAATAGCTTTGAAACACAGTCCCATCCCTGCCGTCCAAAGCCACGCCTCCTGAAACACAAAGGCGTGCACGACAGCAGACAATCCACTAGTTCATGTCATTCGTCAGTGAGAAATGTAGTTAGTGGTTGGCCGGCGGCGTGCAGGAATTACACTTATTACTAAGGCATACTTACATGCTATTTTAGAGCAAATATTCAAAGTAACATGGTAAACAATATAGGGAGCGCGTCACAGGCTGTCATTGTTCAAAAATGAACCAATGTGATGTGAATATAAAACCAACTTTATCTCAGTAAAGCAGGCTAGGCAAGATAGCTCTATTTACTTATGTTTTGTTGTTAAACTAAATAAAAATCTACATTATAGATGCTGTAAAAGGCCCCTTATGAAACTAATAGTCACATCAATCTTTAGCCGGAAGATTTCAGTGGCTGAACATCACTTCCGTGCATATAACCCATTCATAACAACAACAACATCTATATAAGCTTTGCGTGACTAAAATACTCTTAAAACATAACATTATCTGTCTAAAAGAAATACTTCAGCCATGGTGTCATCCTTCCTCCAGCATGCAAAATATTGATTCACTATTGATCCAATACTGATTCAAGATTTTTAAGTTTTAAGTTTATTCAGCATTTGATTTTACTACTGTGATCTCATGTGTCTTGTGTGCGCGTGCACGCGCTAATGGGGGATCTGCGTGAACAGATGCGCAGATGTACAAATATACATTTGTTGACAGACAGTTTGGGCTACTTATCAGAATTACAGGAAATGTCGGCACAACAATATTTAATTGGATGAACATTTTTTAGTTTTATGCCTTACCCAGAATATTAAAAAAATACATATAAATACATTTAGATCATTTACTTTAATCATTACTATTGGAATGTGAAGAGACTTTCAACCAGCACAACAAAAAAAATGTTTCTGAAGACAATCACCTACTGCACCTTTAATTTTCCATCGGTCTTAGTACACAATGTAACTACAGAGTCAAGCTTTAAATAGGAAAAAAAATTTTTTTTTAATTATTTACATTTTTTAGCAAAATTGTAATGGTCTAATCTGATTCAATGATTTATGCTAAGCTAAGCTAAAAGTGTTAAACTCAACTTTTAAAGTGTCCTATAAAATAGGCCTATTTCTTAAAAAAAAAAACTTTTGAGCCTATTCTTTGAGAACTTGAAGAACATCTAGTGACATCTTGTCCTCTTTTTGGTTTATTTAGATGTTTCTGGTCTGTGTGGCATATTTTTAGGATATGGACTGTGACTTACCTTTTCAGCGGCCTCGGCCCACTTATTTAGGACTCATAAAGGTTTGTATGGCAGTGTTTACTTTAAAGTTTTAATTTTAAATAATTAAAATTTAAAATATGAGAACATTGGTCACTAGGGGGAGTTACTGTATATAGACAAAACTAGGCTTTTATAAACAAACAATGCCCTACCAACATTTTTAAATAAACTAAAATTAAATCAGTTCTTATGTCACAACGTATAGTGTTTTGATGTTTAATTAATACATTTTGAATAATATTTTTAAATGATACATTTAACATGAGATGCACTGATGCACAAACCTGTGTCTGTTACATGTACCTTCTGCAGAGAACACATATTGGAAAGAACATACGTTGGCTTCTCACCCACTTCCTGTCGTGAGAAGAGCAAGCAAACAGATTTAAGGTGTGTTTGTGTTTGTGGTTTTTTGGCCCTTTTTGCACCTCACAAATATATTTAACAGCAGAGAAACTAAACGTTTGATCTATGGCATGTCTTTTACAATTAATCACTAAAAAGCATAACTACATTTTATTATTAACTTTTTTTTTTTTAATTAGTACCTAGCCATGGTAGAGAGATTATTTAAAACCTGTAGAATTTTTAAGCACTGCAAAATTACAATGAACACAGTTTGCATCTTTTTGCATCTGATATTTTTTGAAAATGTATCAGAATAAGCTTTATTCTCCAAGCGTGCGCAGACACACAACTTGTGGTTTTCAGGAGCTCAGGTGCATGCATGTATACATAACAACACAAAAAGACACAGGGACATTTATCTATAAATGGAAAATGAAATAAACAATAAAAGTAATTGTTAATTTGTTAATAATGAAAGTTAGTTTATGTGATTTTTCTATGCCCTGTCCTATGGTCTGTTGAATTCAGGGTACTTTTTGAGCAAGCTGTGTGGTGCTTTTCGAAGCGCTTGTGAATGATGTGTGTGCAAACACGTGTCTGTTTACTAGTGAGTGTGTCTGTGTCTTCCCGCAAGACCCACAGTGAGTACACCAGACAGACATTGTGCGTCATAATCTTAACGGTTCAAGCCACTAGACACTGGTGGCAGTCTGCCAGATTCAAATGATAATTCAAACATCTTACTCTATTAGAAAGGTGTGAAATGATAGGTTTTCAGTGGAAGAGTACCCTCAAAGGTACACAGTAGCTTATATTTAGGGGTAAGTAAGGACGAAAATGTATTGTTGGTGGTACTGTCCCATAATCAATAAAAAAAAAAAAAATTCTACCTTTCAAATATCAATGTATGATGGAAATAATGGACATGTTTGAATGAGAGAAAGGAAATAAGAGAGGAATTGAAGTTTTATTCACATTTTATGTTTATTTTTAATTGTACAAAATGAGCAGCAAATATTTATATACATTGTTTTTGGAATGATGTGAAAACAAAAGAGACAAAAAACCCTGAATGTATAAAACTGGCTTTAAACACAAATAAAACACTCACAGTCGAACATTTGCAGCAAAAAGATGAAAATAACATTGTAAAATGACATAATAACGACAATATGAAAACACTTTTAGAAGAAATTCAGTGCTGTACATGATGAATGAGTGTGACAGTTTATTTAGAAAAACTGAAAATATTAATGCTGAACAAAAGATGGATAATATTGTTACAGTTAAGTTGGCAAATCAGTAACCACGCACTCTCCCTGCCGCAACACTGTTCATACTGTTTGTACAGTACACATTATTTGATCAGTATTTGACATTCATATTCATGGCTCAGTCAAACAGAGAGAACTCTTGTTATGCAATATTAAATGTTGCAGCCATTTCATTGTGGTCAGCAGGTTACTTCACCGCCCGTCGGCGAGTATTCAAGCATACAAAGTTCTCTTATAGAACCTGAAACTTCTGTTTTGAAACTTCAAAACACCTGCAGCCAAACAGAAGCTTTAGCATAGCAAGTCTGTGTTTTCACACTGTTTACAATGAGAGCGCATTGGTGGTGTCTGTGTCCGACATAACAGAGGAGCGGTGAGGGTTTCCCAGCAGCTTGGAGTTCTTGAGGTTTGGAAGACAGCCAAAGTTTTGGAAAATTCGAATAACGTCTTTTCGGAAACGCACTCCCACAAAAGCATAAAGAAATGGGTTTAGGCAGCTGTGCATGTAAGCGATACTCTTCATAACTTGGTTGGCGATGTCAAAACGTCTGGCTTCTTCGCAGTCTGTGATGGTCGTATTGGCTGCCTGAGTGGCTTCCAACACCAACATCCCATTGTACGGAAGCTGAGAGAGGACAAACACAGCCACAACTGCCAGAATAACCCGAAGTGCCTTGTGCTTCTGGAAGTTTTTCGTCTTGAGCAAGGTGCGGATGATGCTGGTATAACAAAAGATCATCACTACGAGGGGAATGCAGAAGCCCATGCAGATCTGGAGAGCGATGACCAGTATTTTAGTACGGTTGTGTTCATTGTTCCAGTAGACCATGGTGCAAAAGCTATTGCCCTCATAGTCTTCTTTTGATCGGGCAAAGAGAAACTCTGGAATGGACATCATGGCTGCCAGGAACCACACTAACACACAGATGAGCTTGCTGTACAGGAGACGACTTCTCTTGGAGTTCTGCGCCTTGGTAGTCTGGACAATCACTATATAGCGGTCAACGCTGATGCAGGTGAGCAGAAACATGCTACTGAAGAAGTTGATTTTGTAAATGGCAGAGACGATTTTGCAGAGCTCCAAGCCAAAGGCCCAGCCATAGATGGAATCAGCAGCCCAAAAGGGAAGAGTGCAAAGGAAGAACAGGTCTGCCAGAGCCAGATTCAGTAGATAAACATCCGTCATGGCCTTCAGGCGGTTTTTGAAGTTTGCATATATCCAGACCACCAGAGAGTTGCCAATGGCTCCCAGAATCACAATCATCCAATAGAGAGCAGGTTCGTAGTACTTTCGGAACTTTCGAACCTTTGATTTGTCACATATCCCATCATCATAATCACTCATAGTTGTGGAGGAGTCATCATATTCCAGCTAAATAAAGCAAATGATTACTTAGCTTTTATCTTGTTAAACATGATATTGTGCATATAACACAAGTAAAAACCTACAGAGACCATATTCAACATTAACTTAATATAAATATTCAGAAATCACTTACATATTCTGAAGTCTGAGGAGTGAGTGATATCATAAACTCAGTTGCATTCATCATGGATCCTCTCAGTTCTTAAATAAAGAAAAATACAAATACATATAAATACTTCATTTTCATCACACTGAAGTACACTAAATATTATTTTCACAAATATTCATAAGTCACAAACGTGCATATAATTTATAAACATTTTGAATTTGCTGTTTAAAGGAAAGTAAATATTAGCAGTTTGCTTAATTGTATGTTCTAAGCATGTGTCAAATGTCAACGAATTTAAACATATGTTGAGGTAAAGTCACTACTTACTCTTCTTTGTTAGAGGAAAGAATGTGTTGGTAACGCAGATGAGCTGCTGTCTGTCGTCCTCTCGATCTCTACGATCACTTTCACAATGTTTTGCCGCCGTCTGGTAAACGTCTGTTTTGCAGAAGCTTTTAAGGGTAAACCACAGTGACGCACGAGAACTCTTTTTACACTTTTTCCCCTCCCTTCCTAATCACCTAACCCAACTGACAGATCTGAAATGACTTTTGTACATTATACAACTAAAATTAGAAAACTCTTTGGTTACTTTTTATCATGCATCAGGAACATAACATCCTCTACACCTGCTAACTCACAGTGTGTGAACAATGGACCCTGATATCTTTACACCATCTTCATCTTCTTCTGCATGATCACACGCACAGCACAGTTTTACAGTCATGCTAGTCAACAGAAAAAGCAAAGTGGCATCACTGCCAATTCTTTAACCAGCTTTTCTGATGTGAACAATTGCATATGCCATATGTACTCTATGTATGTATACCAAAGGTGTCTAAACTCGGTCCTGGAAGGCCAGTGTCCTGCAGAATTTATCTCCAACTTGCCTCAAGACACCTGCCAGGACATTTTTTCATTTTATTATTTTTATTATTATTATTACTATTACTATTATTATTAGAATTTTAGTTTGGCTATACTACAGTCTTTGCTATTTCTATGACTGGCAAAAAGGAATAAGGAAGCACCTGTAACTGTATCATTAGCTTCCCTTTTTTACTGTTTTCTAAAGTTTGTTTGTCAGATGTGGTCAGTCACATTGCCAATGACGTGACAGGATCCAGATTTTTTTTTATCAGCATAAGGAAAACATTGGTCATATGTTAAATGACGAATTATAGCATTGCATATATTTTTGCACAATACTAATGACACATACAAACTTCTGACCCTGATAACCTTGGAATATTATCTTAGCTCATATTTAATGGCTTTAATCAACATTTGCACAACTAACTGAGTGTTTTTTCACTTCATCCTATCTTGCATGGTTTCTTGCTCAAGTGTGAATGTTTGAGTCCCAGACTTCCTGTTTATCATTAATATCATCTCAGCAGACGTTTGTTGCACTGATGATTATATGAGCGATTAAAACATATCCTGTTCTAAAGGAACCATTTCCTCTTTATTACGTCAGACACATTACAACAAAATCGCCTTTTTATTTAAATCCAAGTTATAACAGTAAAGCTTAGCAATGACTTAAATGGTAGCCTTTACATGGCTTCTTAAGACACATAGAAACTGTTGGCAACATTGCAGAATGTAATATTGATTGCTCAATGCATAAACTCATCTTATCAATTATTATCAGTCATGTTTACAGTTACAAGACCAAAACCTGCTCTGTCATTCTGTGTGAAAATGTGTTAGATATAGGCATTCGCATTAATAGGTAACGGTTGTAAAAAGGCAAACAAGTTGTATATCAGAAGAGGTGGTGGGTGTTCACATTTTGTCTCTAAAATTATAACCAGTGGCCTCTTTTGGTCCCATTTACACAAGCCAACCATAAACCGTTCCTCTTTCTGTACAGTTTCCAGTGACCAGGTCAAATAAAACGCATGCGCATACACACATATTAATTTTTTTTCTAGGCCTTCCTCAAACTGTGCTTTGAGCTGTGATAGGCTAAACTCCAAAAAATGTTGAGAAGTTCATATGCCCTTCAAATGCATTTCAGTGTTTAAAATGTAGCTTTCTTTTATATATCCCTTGCTTTTTATCACCAAACTGAAGACTTTCACAGGCTGTTATAAACCGTTATGAAGCGTAGATGTTTTAGATGTGTAAAGCAAACAGCTGATGCAATCTATGTCGTGTGTCAGTGTTTTCAGTAATCCCTGCTATATGCAAGGTTGCATGACAAACCTGCAAAACCAAGCAAGCTAGTACACAGACATGAGGACAAACATTTGTCATTTAGTACCGTGTACTATAGTGAGAACATTCTGCGGTGAGCTTTTGCACGACATGCTGAGACCACAAGGCTATATAGAGGAACAAAGCACAGATAATCGCATCTCCCGTACTCCCCCTCACAACTTTTACTTTAAGTATGGGGAGTTTATTAATTCACTGATACACTTTGCTGAAACCAGAAAATGTGTTTTAATACTATGTTGTTAT
Organism: Danio choprae; assembly: GCA_903798125.1. Taxonomy (NCBI): domain Eukaryota; kingdom Metazoa; phylum Chordata; class Actinopteri; order Cypriniformes; family Danionidae; genus Danio; species Danio choprae. The sequence goes on from CAIGQW010042275.1 coordinate 2,542,267, forward strand.
AAATGTGAAGAGGCAAGACAGATTTGAGGTTGTTAGTGAGTTGAGTTGAGCTGTTCGTCAGTTTGGATTTGTTTGTTTAAGGCCTATGCATTATTGTGCCCTTTATAGTCACATGATGTTTTGAAAAGTGTCATGAGCTTTGTGGCATCACAGTGGTAAAGAGGAAAATTAAAATCGAGAAAAACAAATGACATGATGAGCGTGATTTCATATAGCGTGACTTCCTCATTTTTTGTCAGAGCAGCATGGTCTTCTAACAACAACAACTGGTTCTTCGAAGAAGTGGAATGAAATGAAAATTTCAGTATTTCAATTTATTTTTATTCTAAGACAGTCAGTTTTGTTCACTGACTGTGAGTAGGCATGCATCTATCTGAAACCACAAATACACAAAAGTCATGTACTTCCGGTGGCTTTTAGGAAGCATTAGGGCCTTACTCACTAAATGTATCGGCAAGTTAGATGGATAATTCAGCCAAAATGTAAATTCTTTTGTCATTTACTCACCCTCCACTTGTTTCAAATCTGTCTGAGTTTCTTTCTTCTAATGAACACAACAAAATATATTTTGAAAAAGGTTGTAAACTGGTAACCGTTCACTGTAACGAAAAAAGAAAGGTTTTGAACCACCTGAGGGTGAGCAATTGTGAGTACATTTTCATGTTTGCATGGGTCAAGATATTTGTTTAAAAATAATCAGAGCATCTAGGGGGCTCAGGTAGCATGACCAGACGCTGCAATGGTGCCTTTCTTTTTGCATTTTACTGCACTGCTTTTGCATTGTTACATGTATTGGACACATTTGACCTGTGTTCTTGTGTCTTTGCAGTATCTAGCACATTGTACAGCATTCTAAAAATATAGTTCTCGCTTATTCTTGCTTATACTAAGTTTTTAGGCATAACTTTTTTTTTTCATGGTGACATTATGATTTCTCTTTCTTAGTTATCTATAGCTGTTAGCAGGTGAAAGGAAAATGCATGATATAAAATTATGTTGCAAAAATTAAAGGTATTGTGTTCTCCCCCCAAAAAAACATAAACAAACAAAAAATATTGCTTTTCACTAAGCTTTGTATTCTCTTGCAATACATCATATTATATCCATGTCAAATGCTTGGGCACGAATGCAAAAGTTTAGAAATGTAACACAAAAGCATTGAAACTTTTATTTTGACTATTATCATGACATTTAACTATAAAAGACCCAATCAGGAAATAAAAAGATTCACAAAAATAGAGTACCAATAAATATCTTTCTATCCTGTATTTGACCCTGTTTTTTTGAAGTATTTAGAATAGCTATATTTGTCACCCTATAGTCTCAACATCAGATGTCATAATCATCAATCATTGGCTGAATGCTATTCTCATAGTGTACTTAAAATGCAAAAAAAACAAAAACTTTTGGCATTCCAAAGTAATAAACTAATTGATTGAACTCCATATGATTTTCGGGAGATATTTCACATTCTTTCAATAATTTTGGACATAATCTACATTGTAAAATGCGCTATAGAAATAAAGATGAATTGAACTGAATTGGAAACAAATCAATTGTAATGCCCAATCCTGATTGAAAAATAAAGTCATCATATATATAAATACAGTTTTATGCAAAAGTTTGGCCACCCCTGATAATTTTCATAATTGCAAGCCATAGTCTGCTGGCCTTTCAAATCAGCAATTTGGATATATTTTATACCCTAGGGAAAAGCAACATTTAAGTTCTGACATAACATTTAAGTCATAACACATTCATAACAGACAAGTGCAAAAAATTGGGCACCCCAACAGAATAATGACATTAATCTTTTACTTTGGGTCATTGTCCTGCTGAAACATCCAACCCTGCCGTAACTTCAGCCTCTTGACTGATTCCTGAAGATTGTTCTTCAGAATCTGCTGATACTGGGTGGAATCCATGCAACCTTTAACTCTGACAAGTTTTCCAGTACCTGTGCTTGCCACATATCGGCACAGCATGATGGACCCCCCACCATATTTTACAGTAGGGAGCATGTTCTTCTCCTGGAATGCTGTGTTCTTATTCCGTCGTGCAAAGCGCCTGTGGTTGTGGCATCTGTCCGCAGTATATTTTTCCAAAATGATTCAGGCTTGTCTAGATAAGCCTTTGCATACCTCAAACAACTCTTCTTGTTGCAGATAAAATGCAGAAAAGGCGTCCACTGGACTGTGGAATGATGTACAGTGACATTATTAGCAGCAAGATGTTCCTGGAGCTCTTTGGAGGTGGTCTGTTGTTTGTCTGTGATCATTCTAACCATTCTTCTCCTTTGCCTTTCAGATATTTTTCTTGGTCTAACACATCTTTCCTTCACAAGAACTGTTCCTGTGGCCTTCCATTTTCTTACTATATTTTTGACTGTGGAGATAGAGACTTTAAACCTTTGTGATAGCTTTTTGTATGCTTCTCCTAATTCATCTTGGTGAATTATCCTAGTTTTTAGGTCATTAGGAAGTTCTTTTGAGGTTCCCATGCTGCTACTTTCAGGTTCACTATAAGGAGAGTCACTCAAATCAGTTTTGTTATGTAATCAATCAGCGTTAAGTGACTACAGGTTTTGAAATCCACACAAAAGAGAGGGTGCCCAAACTTTTGCATAGCCTATTTTTCAGTTTCAATTTAATTTCACACATCTCAATACTGCTACACTACGTATTTCTGTCTGAAAAACATGACATTATCTAGCTTTCTCTAGACACTGAATGGCATTTCACTGTGATCTTCTCTTATAAAGAAAGAGCACATAATTATGCAGCCACAGAGGGGTAGCCAAATTTTTACTTAAAACTGTATATATATGACACAATGAGCACTTATTAGGATTAACTAAATGCTGGATTTTCAAAAGTATGTGAAGTTGTATGTTTCAGAATGATTTATTCTATGGATGTTGAGCACATTGTCATAACTATAAACAAAACCTGCGATTGCTTCTTGACCAATTAAAGCTTTAATAGACTTTCTTCATCAACCTGACTAAGCAGTACTACTGTCAAAGACACTGAAAACCATAGCATAATATACATTACATTCAATGAGAAAAACCAAACATACAAATTGTCTTCACAAATGCAGCTTTATTAGAGAAACAGTTGATGGGCCTCCACGCGTTTGGGCTGGGGCTCTGCATTCATCAAGACTGCACTGACTGGATTCCTCCCAGAGTTCAAGAGGATTCAGTATCATCTGCATCAGAGATGACTGATGTTTCTGTTGGAAAAAATGAGGGAAGTCACAAGCTGGCATTGTTGACCGATCACATGCCAAACGCAAGTACTGCACAAATAGGTTCACTTCAAATCAAATGGTGAAAATGATTGCGCTCATACCTGTAATAATTTCTTTGACCTTTATTTGACCCGCTGTTGGAGAAATAAATAAGACATAGTCATAAACATGACAAAATATGAGGACAAATGGATAAAGATTCATAAACCTAAAGCTGTTTCCTACACTGGCCTTGCATGCTAGCGTGAAACTTGCCTGTCGGGATGTATCTAGTTTGTGTGTCCTTTGGGGCAGGGTTTTGGGGGGAGTCCTGGGGAGTGCTGGTGTGGGGCAGAGCCCTCCCTACATGGATGGAAAAGTGCAGATGAGAAAGGGCCCCCCCCTTCCCCATGCCCCAGGACTTTTCTTTTAGATAAAAAAAGCCTATCATCAAAACTCTAGTACATCCTCTCATGCTACATGCATTTATACATAATGAATAACAGTGTTTTCTTCATAAAAACCACAGATATCCACTTTTGCTGAACTAGTGAAAGCCAGATCAACAACTGTGTGACTGTGCGGGAAAAGGGAAAATCGAATGATGATTCTAACCACTTTGTTACGTCAAAGATCTTTTTATAGATGAAGGATTTTTCAAAAGGATATTTCAGCTAAAAAATAAAATTTCCAACATTTGTTTACCTTGAAAATGTTTTTAAGAAACACCTTATGACTTTCTTTCTTCCTTACTAGCATTAATTCTTCTTCTTCACTCATTTCAGTATCACTAAAGTAAATGAGAACTGGGGCTGTCAGGCTGAAGATTTCAGCCATGAACATACGTTTTAAATCAGTTTTTTTTTTTTTTTCATAAATTAGATCCATTTCAACAATTTAAAATGTCCACATATCGGACTAAACCAAGTCTTGACTGAAGGAGATTATCAGTGAATCAATATCAGTGATATTGACGTGAATTTGACACTTTTCATCACACCAAAGGTTTCCGTTTCTGTTATACAGAACAAAAAACATCATACGAGGTTTGGAATGTCATAGGTGTATGTAAATGATGACAGAAATGTGAAACTTTGCTCATCTACTTCTCTGTTATCTTAGTTAGCAGGGACTTCTTCCTCATCGTCTTCATCGCAAAATGAACACTCATAACTGTACTAGAAAGCACCACTGGTGTGAACAGTCATGCAAATGCACATTTAGAAATATAAAACAGTTTTGTGTTGAACAGTAACCAAGCAAACACTCAATAAGATACAACCGTCTAACCACAGAAGCTTACCCAGGAATCTCCCTTATGTCTGTCCCTGACAAATGCTGTTTGTCTTTCTCGCAGTTTGTTAAACTGCCACCAGCTTTTGGTTTTCTGTCAGTCAAAGAAACTGAAACATAAAAATGTGGTTCTAACCTGAAAAAGTGTAGGATGTCTCTGTAAACTCAGGCAACCTGAAAGTCATACAGTAAAAAAGTGTAAAAAAAAGATGCAAACAATGCAAATCTAATGACAATCCTTTTATTTTTATCACCCCAACCTATATTTCTGTCAGCTTTAGCTTTTAGCAGTTTCATGCAGTCTAGTGCTAACACTTTCCTACTAATTATAAACTATTATTTCATGCTGGGTAGTTCTAGGAACTAGCCACCAGGCCCAGTTCCCCAAGAACCAGTTTTACCCATATAATTTTTCTGATTGCCTTCACACCATCACTAGGAACTTTGGAGGAACTAGGAACTTTGGATGTAAGCTGGTAGACTGTGGCATCAAATAATGAATTCAACAAAGTCAACAACTGGAGGATAAAGAGCGCTTTGATTAGATTTGTGTTTTCATTTTGTTTTTGACGAATGGAGATAGTACATAGCAAAAATTATCTTTGACAACTTGTAATGGTACATATTATTGAGGCTGAGTATATTGTGCTGGATAAGACCCTGCTCTGAAGTAGAAGCTAATTAAGTTCCCCCAAATCTAAAATCATTTCATGTTCCTTTGATGTAAACATGCCAAAAAGTGTGTACTACATCTATTGGTTCTACACTGTAAAATGCTGGGTTATTTAAACCCAATTTTGGGTCAAATGTGGATAAAAACAAAGGCTGGGTTAATTTTTTTAATTAAAATTAAAGGACCAACTATGTCCATAAAATTGTCCATATTTTACCAAACTGGAAATAATCCAGCATTTTTTTTGTGTATGAAAAAGTTCCCCCAGTGTGAAATGTCCTGCCACAAACCATCACGTTTAGTAAACTATTTAGGAACTAGTGAAGGCAAAATGCTAATTATGGTAGAAAAATGGTGGAAAAACCTGATTTAAGGTAGACACTTTTCTTTGTACAGAAAATATTAAATTAAAATATTTTTGACTATGTGAACCACCCATAGGATTAAGATATTTACTTAAAGTCGTCTCCTTCCAGTAGTTTCCTGTAGGTGGAGATCTCCACATCCAGGGCGAGTTTGATGTCCAGCAGCTCCTGGTAGGCCAGGATCTGTTTGTGAAGGTCAGCTTTAGCCACCTCTATCGCTGATGTTAGGCTAGCGATCTGTGCTTGGTACTCAGCAACTCCCACACTGGACTGGGCCTGGGCTTCTGCTAAACTCTGCTCCAGAGACATACTCTAAAAAAGTAAACACAATTTTTTAAAAAGAAATATTCTTTACAAAATATGCCATGGTATGTTATGTTTTAGGGTTTAACACATTTTTATACCAACAAAGAACTGTAGACGATAATCATATTAGCATCCACACCAATTCACAGTGGCATTGCACTTATAGTTGGTTTTCTTAGTTCGCTTGATCCATACCAAAAAAAAGGAAATTATACAATCAGTCCTGTTTCACTTAGTTTTCATGTCAATTTATCTGATTAAATGTCACTCCTGACATGATTTGTAAGATGAATATTTTGTGATAGAACTTACCTCAAGAACAGTGCTTTGTGCTAGGCTTAATGTATTCCTTGAATGTTGTTTTACAAGTTGACACTTACATATAATAAAAAGAGTAAAAATCATGCATAATTGGCTTGCTGTGGAGAGAAGGGTTCCGAGCTTAAAACTTTGGCCCATACCCAGGGTACCCCTTTTTTTAGGTTAAGATAAGAATATTTAGTGAAGTAGTGGTAAATGGATGATAAAAATGGCATCAGAATTCATTTGGAAGCACACCGAAACTCATCTTTTCAGCTTTGCCTTTTTTTTTTTTGGACCCCACGAAAGTTAGGATGGCAATGTTTATTCAGATAAACAACATTAACTAAGCAATCGCACCAGAAACCTGGCAAGTGTGAACACTCTGAGAAGATTTTTGGTTGGTTGCTTTAAATGCCCAAGCTCCTTAAAACAGAACTCATTAGCTGAATAAAGGTTTTGAATGTGATTCCAATTATGTGTCGTTATTCTCATAGACTCTCTGCTGTTCTTGTAGAATTAGAGTAATAGTTATAGTTACCTTTATGCTTAATGCCTTAATGTTTTATTTTGTTGTTTGGAATAATCATTTTAAAGGACAACTGTACAGCTTCAAAATAAGTGGCCAAAAATTCACCTAACTCTTCAGCTTTATTCTATCTCATCTTCTGAGACACATTTAATTTATTGTAAATGATGTCAAACCCTTGAAGTGCCCAAGTTGTTTTGGGAAACTGATTCTTTTGCAGCAGCAAAAGCACTTCTTTGTGGCATTGGGGCTTTTGCTGTCGATATGAAACGACTGAGATCAATAAACCACTTCCTATGTCATCTGCTTCCTGTCTCAGACAGCTGTGATTTATTGAGAAGTGTTGATTATACGCCTGAGAATCTGCACTGAAGCATTTCACACTGCTGACAAACACGGTTTCTCACAGGACTTACAACTCTTGAGCACCTTTACCATCCTTACCAAGTCTTCCTTACGCTCATTAAATGGCACTTCATTTAAGCATCACACATTTATCCCTCATTTCGATTCATAAGGCCAACACTTACTGCAGCTGCAAAGCCTTGAAGCTCTAAATTCAGTGTCTGCAGCTCTTTCCTGGCTGATGTGATCTCTGCTTTAGTCGACGACACAGCCTCTGTTTTTTTGGCAGTGACCGTCTGCATCTCATCCATCTGCAGTCATAAGTAGACAGTATAGGATCTGTTAGTTTGGAATGCAGGAACTATTGAGATGTTTAGACACCGAGTGCTTCTTGTTTGCTGACCTTGAGTTTGTAATACGCCTCGGCTTCCTCTCTGTTTTGCTGTACAGTTTTCTCATATTCCATTCGCATCTTGTTGAGTGCTGTTGCGATGTCAAAGGACTTCCCAGTGTCTACTTCAATCATTGAGACTGAAGTGTCCATTGTTGATGTGCCCAGTTTTGACTGCAAAGATGACAGTTCCTACAGGGATAGACAAAGCAAAGAGACAAAGCACAAACATAAGTAAAAATATTAACACACACATTTTTTTGTCATAGCTCACTCAAAAATGAAAATTATATCATTATTTACTCTTCCTCCACTTTTTCTAAACCTGTTTGAGTTTCTTTCTTCCATTTAACACAAGGGGATATATTTTGAAGAATGTTGGAAAAAACCTCCAGCCACTGACTTCGGTAGTATCTTTTGTTTTTATTGTGGCACATTCTTCAGAATATCTTGTTTTGTTGAAAGAAATTCATAAATGTTTAGAACAGCTTGCGGTTGAGTACATGGGGAGGGAGTTTTGGGTAAACTATCACCCTAAGCAGCACAACTGTTTGAAAAAGCACAACTGTTACTGAAAATATTACTTGATCACCAAATCGGCATATTAAAATGAATTCTGAAGCATGCTGTGTATAATATATTCAAATAGAAACAGTTATTTTATATTAAAACTATATGCATTTAAGATTTTTGTTCAATTCTGTACCTGTTCTTGAGTTTTGCTCACATAGTCCAGTTCGTCTTTCAAGCTGGAGTATTTAGAATCCAAGTCAATTCTTAGGTCAGAAGCCAGTTCAATGTCCTGAAAAAAGAAACAGAAAATCCAGAAATAACATTGTAGCCAATAAAAGTACAGATTCAATATTCATACTGTGACCAAATGTAATCCTGCTCACCTTTTTCATGGCAGCGATATCAGACTCAAGCTGAAATTTCACCCCTTGCTCAAAGTCAAGCCTTAGTGAAAAATCAGAAAAAAATTATTTGTATATTTCAAGTGTTTCAACTAAGATTTATTAGCATATTGAAACATTCCCACAAGAATTATTGCCAAAAAAGGAAAACAATCAGATTTATTAAAAAAAAGAAACCACTCACTTAGCCTTCAGCTCATGAGCAGTTCCCCTGACGTTGTCCAGCTCAATCTCCAGTTTGACGGTGTCGATGGTTAGAGTTTCCAGTGTGCTGCGATATTCGCTCAGCTGAGCCTCATACTCCACCGTTGCAGTCACTGAGGATTCTGGGGACACGTCGGCCCCTCCGGTCAGCTGGGACAGTTTGGCCTCCAGAGCTGCGTTCTCCTGCTGGAGCGCCCGCACTTTGGCCATATATGTGGAAAAGCGGTCATTCAGCCCAGAGAGCGTGTGCTTCTCAGCCGCTCTGGAAAGGATGGGGGCCACAGCGGCGGCGGATGCAGGACCGGCGGCGAATGCAAAGCTACCACCGAGTCCTCCAGCAGCAACGGCACGACCCATAGCGAATGCAGGATTGGCAACCAGTGCACCACCACCACCACCACCCAGTGCCAATCCTGCACCAGCCCCTGCACCTCCACCAAGGCCAAGTCCAAAACCTCCACCCGCACCATATCCAAGTCCACCTCCCAGACCAAGACCTCCACCTAAACCAGCACCACCTCCCAGCCCGAGACCCAGCCTTGCTCTACCACCTGCACCGAAACCTCCATATCCCCCAGAGCTCCTGGAGGAGGCCATTGAAATGGACAGAGCCATGGTGAAGAGCTATGGGTGAGAGTCTGAGCCGAGCAGAGAGAGCAGGCAGAGCGAGAGACTGATGCTTGGCATTTAAATACACTTAAGGGAGGGAGGGCAGAGCAAAAAGGACAGTCTGTGGAGAAAGAATAAGCTGTAACTTGTCTCAGTGTTAAGGTATGGCGTCGGTTGTCTGTTAAAATTCTCACCTGCAGGCACATCTTTCTTTTTTTTTGGATAGGTCATCAGTCTAAATGTGTTCAGTCTAAAGGCTGAACAATGTACATCAGCCGGATTTTTTAAAATATTTGTTTTCAAAGCTGTTACCTTACTAACTTACTAAGGTTTAGCTACTAAAACACTCACCAAGAGAATTGTAAAATGGCTTTATTTTTATGATTAAAATTTATTTCTGCACCGCTTACATCCTCAAATGGAAATGTTAAAACAATTACTGTTTTCACACAGGTTTCCCAAATATAGATACTATTCAGGACAAAAAGGGTTGATATAAAGTTGATTCACAAATATATTATAAATAATTATACATTTTCTAAATAAATGCACCAGTGTTGGTAAACAAAATAAATAACTGATTACAAAAAAACGACTTAAAATAAAGCTGAAAAATAAAGAAATATTACATAAAAAATATACATTTGAATATTCTTTATTCATTTTTAATATTAAATGTAACAAATTATTACAAAATAGTATTTCAGTTGGATTATTAAAATTGATAAATAATACTTTATATTACAACATAATCATAAAATAACATTGATAGATGCACAGGCCCATTGCTAGCATTAATGTCTATGGCAGCAGACATGGAAAAATATAAAATGGTTATATATAATTCAGTTAAAATCATAAAATAAATATTTAAATATACAACTTAATGCATTTTAGAGCACTCTAAAAGATAGGAACTGGTAAATGAATAAATGTAAATGTAAATGTGCATTAGTGATATGCATGTTGTTTGCATGTATATTTTATTGGATTAAATCAGATTACATGGGTACTTTGGATGTTATTATTTCTTTTTAGAACTAGATGATGTTGTTACGATATAATATAAGCTTGCAAAGCCATCTTGAACCCATTGGTTGAGATGCTTTTAAAAAAGCTAGATTTTAAAGTTATTGTAAAGGAAACTTGTGACAGATGGAAACAATGTGCTCTAAAATCAGCTCAAATTATCATAAACTTTAAAATCCTTTAGTTTGATGAAATCATAGCCTGAAGTTAAATAATAATATGGGCCCAATATAATCTTCAGTAGAACCTGTCTTCAGCTCCACTTTTATGTAACTCTATCATCACTGAATTCTTGCATAACGGTCAGTGCTTGGTATCATTGACATTAATAAAAGCTGGAATCTGACAGACATCTGCTTGGTCTTGAAAGACTCAAGGGCAGACTCTACAGATGACTGGTTTGTGCCTGTTCTAATGGCAACTGAAGCATATAATAAATCTTTTCACAAAGTCAAGGTGAACTCATGGCATAATTACACTCAGTGAAATGTAAAATATTTTTACAATACTTTCACTAATGTACACATTGTTTGCATAAAGTCTATTGTAAAATATGCTAAAATATAAACGTATGTCATTACACATTATTTTAATATGTTTGAAAGGCAAAAAAAGAATATCAACATTATTTATAAAATCCCCGTAACAATAAATGATGCAGAAAGGGAAGGGGAAACCCTCCAAAGAGGAATTGTCTCTGGTTCAGTGGAAAAAAATATGACTTTATTTTGAATGCCAGAACATTCTGACGTGCACTTTGTACTTCTCCTTGGATTATTTAAAGCAGGAAGAGGTTTTATTATTATTATTTTATTATTTTATTTTTTGGTTGTTAAGATGCTTGGGGTTTAGTACACAAGACAGACTAATAGGTTAGGTTTGTCCACTTTGATTTACATATATAGCAGTCCACTTATTTATAATGCAAAAATAACCAGCAGAATTCTTGTGACAAAAAGTACATCAAAAGTTATGCGGTGTACCCTAATGGTACAAAAGGCCCTCTTTGAGCAAGATATTTAAAAGCGTTCTACTCTGAGAGATCAAATATGAAACCAAAATTGATTCTGGGTTACATACTAAAAGTTCTGTTTCATTTTTTTCATTCATTTTTCATTTTTTTTCATTCGTTTTCAGTTTCAGTAGGTCCTGAAAGCCCCTAAATTTACATGGCATCAAATGGCTTTCAAACACAGATCGAAAGATAGAAATACAGTGTCTCTTGTGTAATGTTGCAGCTGTAGGTTTGATCTCGGCCTTAGGCTTTTCAATAATCACTGACAGGAATCAGCCTGATTTCTCTAGGCCCCACAGCACCAGTTTCTGCTGAGGTTAACAGATAAACAGGATAAAGACTGTCAAATTATAACACCTTCATAATTGCACAAAAATGAATAATTCCATCTCAGTAGCTTTTTGCATATTAAATCACCCTGGTTTGTCATTTAATGTTTGTTTAATATGAATATAATACGACAGCTCAGTAAATAAGCTAAGGGGTTAGTTCACCCAAAAAAATTATTTAGAAATAATCTGTTAATAATTACTCACCCTCATGTCGTTTTAGACCCCTGAGACCTTCATTCCTCTTCAGAACACAAATGAAGATATTTAAAATGAAATACTTCCCAACTTCATTCTAAGTCCAGAAAAATACCAAAAAAAGCCTTTATGCATATTCTTTATGCTTTTGCCGGCAGCTAGCTCTCTGCAACTCTTACATGGTCACTCACTGAAGCTAAGCAGGGCTGCGCCTGGTCAGTACCTGGATGGGAGACCACATGGGAATGCTAGGTTGCTGCCGGAAGTGGTGTTAGTGAGACCAGCAGGGGGTGCTCAACCTGCGGTTTGTGTGGGTCCTAAAGCCCCTGTATATTGACGGGGACTCTATACTGCTCAATGAGCGTCGTCTTTTGGATGAGACATTAAACCAAGGTTCTGACTCTCTGTGGTCGTTAAAAATCCCATGATGTCCTTCGAAAAAGAGCAGGGGTTTAATCCCGGCATCCTGGCCAAATTTGTCCACTGGCCTATGTCCATCATGGCCTCCTAACCATTTCCATATCATAATTGGCTTCATCACTCTGTCTCCTCTTCACCAATCATCTGATCTGTGGTGTGTGGTGTGTGGTCTGCCGCAATATGGCTGCCGTCGCGCCATCCATGTGGATGCTGCACACTGGTGGTGGATAAGGCTTTGAGTGTCCAAAAAGCGCTATATAAATGTAAGGAATTATTATTATTTATAGTAGTTCAATCAGAATGTTATGAAGCTGCAAGAATCCTTTGGTGCACACATAAAACAAAAATAAAAACTTCATTCAACAGTTTCTTCTCCTCAGTGTCAGTATAGGTCATGTTCATAACCACTATGCCCTGATGTATACCTTGTACGACTTTTGCTAAATAAAGCAAAGCACTATGATTGCCTGAATGAGGGCATGCCCTATACTGTCACTGAGGAGAAGAAACTGTTGAACTAAAAAGTATTCTTGTAGTTTCATAATATTCTGATTGAACCACTGAATGCATACAGTCTGTTTTGAGGATGTTTTTTAGTATTTTTCTGGACTTTCTGAATGAGTCAAGAACATTGCTGTCTATGGAGGATGAGGGAGCTCTCAGATTTCATAAAAAATATCTTGATTTGTGTTCAGTAGACAAATGTTTCCAGGGGGTTGGAATGACAGGAGGGTGAGTGATTAATAACATATGTTTCAGTTTTGGGTGAACTAACATTTTATTATTGCAAATCGTACAGATAAAGCATCACCAGCAGTAATTGCCTATACAGTTGGATGAGAAATGACAAGGGACGGCGAACAACGCATTAGTCTCTTTACATATACAGTGTTTGGGTCTTCACATATACAGTATATTTTTTGCTGTTTAACATCCTTTTAGTTAGGTAGCTTAAACAGGGCTGCTTACTCTGACACTTTTATTGTGGGACTCACACAAATATTCTCACACTTTCATGTCATGCATCTGTTTCACATGCAGTTAAAAGAACATTTTGGAGCAAAAGCAGACTGTCAATGTGCCCACAGACAGTTTTGGGCCAGAGATGTGCCGCCATGAGTTTGTACATGTTTGTACACTTGTACATGTTTTCTTGGCAGTTTAAATATTCATATAACTTTAAACCAAGCGCAACACAACTCAGGTACTTATTTGAACACTCTTTTAACATTTGAAGCTCATGCATAAAAGCTCAGCAAACAAAAATAAATTTTATTTATTTTTCAAATCTTTTGAATAGACAAATGTGACCACAAAGCCATACAGTGAAAAGTGTTTCATTGATGCATAGTCTGTTAGGATAGGACAATATTTGGCCGTATTACTACTATTTTTTGAAAATCTAGAATCTAAAAATCTAAATTGCCTTAAAATTTGTCTATATGAAATGTATAGCAGTTTCCCAGTACTGGGTTGTGGCTGGAAGGGCATCTGCTGCTTAAAACATATGCTGGAATAGTTGGTGGTTCGTTCCACTGTGGTGACCCCTAATAAATAAGGGACTAAGCTGAAGGAAAACGAATGAATGAAATGTATAGCAATGCTTATACTAATCAAATACTTAGTTTTGATAGTTGGAAATTTACAAAACATCTTCATGGAACATGATCTTTGCGTAATAGTCTAATGATTTTTGGCATAAAAAAAAGTTAAATGAATAATTATGGCCTAAGGTTTTTTGACCATTGGCAAAAAATACCAGTGCAACATAAGGCTGGCTTTGTCAGGGTCACAGATACATACTAAATGATGTCAAAAGACCTAGCTTGTCAGGTATCTTCAGAAGCATAGTCAATAATGTAGAAAGGAAATAACTTGCGCCTCAGTATATTAAATCTGTGAATTCTGGCTTAAAGTGACAGCAGCCTAATACATCTTTAAACCAAACAACAAAAGACCAATTAAAAATCACATGCTGCTCTTGAGTTTAAAAACCTTTGTAATTTTATTAAGGATAAATATATATTTAATTTACTCAGTGAAGACTATATGCAGTGTGATATTAGATTTGACACAGCTATTGAATTTGTGTACTATTAGGCCTACTTGACCTATATTTCAATTTACTTATCTGTAATGAAGCCAATGAGAATTTTGGCAGGACAAGTAATAATTTAAAGCAGTAGAAAAGCATCCCTGTGTCCAGATTTGTTCCTGCACTACTCAAAATCAATCTATTTGGCTATATGAATCTGAACTGTTTCTGAACACAACAGTGGCCTCATGGTATGGTAATGTGTCCATTGGAAGCACAATTTAGAACCTCGTCAGAAGCTGTAAATCATTTGGTTATTTTGCTGCTTTATGAAAAGTTATTAATTTAAAAACACACATACTGTTTTGGATTGCTGTATATTCTGGAAGTAGATGATGCTGTAAAGTACATTCCTGAATGAATCAGTGTTTTGAACAAATCGATTAAATTATTGACTCAGAGACTCATGTAACACAGTCAGTTGACGTCACCTAGCGTGTGTCAAGATGTTATCTGCAGACAGACATTGAAAAAAGCCCATGATTAATACACTGAAGATACAGCATGTGATAAAATGGTGAACAATCACAGGGCTCCTATCCTGTAAATCTATTGCAGAGAGAACTATGGTTGTATATGCAACTTGCAGTGTCAACAGAAGCTCTAAAGTACATTGACTGGCTTTGATGTTTCCAATATGGTGGATGGCTTCCATGTAGCAGCCCAAAGAAACAGCCCCACATGAGGCATATATACAATCAAGCGCAAAATTATTCATACCCCAGGGATATGTGTAATTCTGGGCTTTTCTATATTAAACTTCATTTTAAGAAAGGGGGCAACTTTTAAGAAGGTTCAAGTTTGAAAATATTATGAAGATCAGATACTTCCTCATAGTTTTATGCAGTGGGTCAGAATGCATCTATTACAATAAATTAAACCTAA
Source organism: Danio choprae (assembly GCA_903798125.1). Taxonomy (NCBI): domain Eukaryota; kingdom Metazoa; phylum Chordata; class Actinopteri; order Cypriniformes; family Danionidae; genus Danio; species Danio choprae. The sequence goes on from CAIGQW010042275.1 coordinate 2,557,401, forward strand.
CAAATAAATGAAAACCCACATTCTCATGGGAAAACTTTCTGACTTCTCTGTTTTGATGACAGATGCACAAATCTACTACCTACAAACAGGAAAATGTGGTAAAGATTACTTATCAAATGCAAAATCATTTTATAAGGGAAGCTAACTTTTTTTATGTAATATTTCCAACATACACTGCTCTTTGTTAAAGGAATAGAGAACCCAAAAAATAAAAGCTCTCATTTACTCACCCGTCACTTTGTTCCTAACCTGTATGACTTTCTATATTCTGTTGAATGCAAAAGCAGATATTTTAAAGAAAGCTGGAAACCAGTATCCCATCATATGTTTTTACTATGGACGTCAATAGCTGCAAACATTCTTCATAGTATCACCTTTGTGTTCAACAGAAGAAAGAAACATAAATGTTTGAAGCCACTTTTCATTTTTTGGGCAGATCTGCGGCCAACATTTAATGTGAACTATCCCCATAATCTGAGCTTATGCAACATTCAGCATATCTCTCATAAACACACATATGAGCACTACCACATGCACACAAGTGTTCTGTTGGGTCTTTGTGATGAGAGTTCAGCCTCCCCACTCTAAAGTTATTGTCAAACATACTGAGAGGGGGTCCTGGATTGGTCCATAGAGCTTTCCTGAGAAGACCACTATGCTGAGGCAGCCGAAAACAGCCTAGCGGTGATGAACAAAGAGCATTACCAGCATCACTTTCACAATAGTACCAAAACAAAGAAGCTGCTTTCCAGAAGGCCAGGCCTCCATAAAGAGGCTTCGCTTCCCGCTGTTGCCGTTTAGCTGAGAGGAGCTCAGTGGACATTCACGCTTGTGTTGTGGTCATGTCTATGGACTAATAGTGTCTGATCACTTCAAAAGCATCAGGACAGGAATGCCTCTTCCAAGACGCCGATCCTCCTTCCTAGGCCAGGGTGCAGCGGAGCGTCCTGGGAGCGTGGGACGCATGACCGTGGCTGCCACCTCTGCACCTCGGGGAGTTTTCGTAGGCAATGCTCCCACCGGAGGAAGCAGCAGTCTGGGCACACGAGTGTCCCGCAGGGCTCTGGGCATCAGCAGCGTGTTTTTGCAGGGCCTCAGAAGCTCCAGCACTCCTGTGGTCACTCAGCCTGGAGAGCAAGGCCATCCGTTCGGTGTGGACAGTCTGAACACGTGCCTGCTGGAGTACCGAGATAAAGTCCATGCTCTGGAGCAGCTCAACAAGCAGCTGGAGGAACAGATCAGACACTGCTTGGATCGTAAAGCCGTCAGCGCCGGGACATGGACTGGCCTGAAGCAAGACTGGGAGGATGTTTATATACAGGTAGGAGGATGTAGGACGTTAGACTCGGAAACGGTTTAGTTGAGTGTTTTTTACAGTGGAAATATTTTAACAATTTATGAGAATTAAAATGCCACCTTTTACTAAAGTGCCACTTTTCCTTTGACTTTTTTATATATTAACAGATTATTTTTAGAAATATCTTAAATCAAAATTACATGTTAGACAAATGTGACCACAAATTACAAAATTACAAAATTACAATTTTCTGCGATTTTATCATAATATTTAAAATGATAAAAATCTGGACAATATAAAAAAAATAGTATATTTTAACATAAATCATAGTATAATCTGAATTTATCAGGTATGGGTTTGAGTAAGATGTTATTCTTATTTTGTGAAGGTCCCATAAATTCATTTCTTCCAAACTTCTAATAAAACATTGTTTTATTACTTATAACATACACTTGGCCAGAATAACTAATGGTTTGATTGAAAATCAGGGTTATTTCACCAAATATAGATTTTTTTAACATTGGTTTTGTCTAATAAAGAATAGAAACGTTTGGACCATATTGCACCTTTTTCTCATTTTATGCAAAATGTTTATTTAAAATTTAGAAGAAAAATAGTCGGCTTCCAGAATAAAAAAAGTGTTTTACTCAAACACTATAAATCATGAATCCAGAGATTTTAAATGGTCTCTTAAGTTTGTCTATAGCTGTAAATATAATATTAGTGATGTTACTGATTTACTAATGCTAATATTATAAATACACATCTGAAAACTATTACTTTTTATTCCGTACTGATTTGGATATTATTTTAAATATTTTCAGAGGTTGTTTTTATATATATATATATATATATATATATATATATATATATATATA
>CAIGQW010042275.1:2559675-2570229 GCA_903798125.1 Danio choprae
AAATAAAAAATATATATATAAAAAATAAAAATCATATATTTTTAAGATCAGGTTTTATTCTTATATTTTATTTTATATAACTTTTTATACAATTTTCGTTCTAGTAAATGTATGATTTTTATTTATTTTTTTGTTTGTTTTAAGAAAATAATAATACATTTCTGAGGCATACAAATGAACATATTCTTGCTTTCCCTGTTTTCTGTCAGGTCAGTGAAGCTATTCTGGACAACGCTCGACTTATGCTCCAGACTGAGAATGTTCAGGCCAATGCAGAGGACTTTAAAGAGAGGTGTGAGTGTGTTTCACTGCTTACCTTCATCAGAAGCAACAGATTTTCAGTAAACATATTCTATAAAGAGTTCCTCTGGATGTTTGTGTAGATATGAGAACGAGCAGCCTTTCCGTAAAGCAGTGGAGGAGGAAATCAACTCTCTGTACAAAGTCATCGATGATGCAAACCTGACCAGAATGGACCTGGAGAATGAGATTGAGAGCATGAAGACTGAGCTGATAAATGTGGAGCAAAGTCACATGGAGGTGAGATCACGAGACCAGCTCCACAGCTCAATTCTCTTTGATTTTCAGTTTTAAATAGGGATCTCCTTTTGCTCTTCTTCAGGATGTTAAAGTGCTCTATAAGCAGATGTCCGGTCGTGAGGTCGATGAGCCGGACGCTCCTACTGAGACCAGCCTGGACCAGATTCTGTCCTTCATTCGCTCTCACTGGGAGAGGGTGGTGGAGAAGAACCGTGCAGAGACTGATGCCTACCTTGAGTGCAAGGTAAACCACTATCTCTCAGAGCTATTTATACAAATATTATACAAATATATACCAATATATACAAAAATGTATTTTTATTACATATTTTGTTGCTTGTTCGTGATAAAGTAAAAACTATTCATTTATAGATCTTTACAGTAGCATTATACATTTTGAAGTCAGTAAAAAATAAATAATAATAATAATAATACTTTACTCATCAAGGTTTCATTACACCAAAATAAAAGTAATATTTCGGTTTCAAAAAATTATGTCCTGTTATGTTCATAATATAATTTTTTTTACATTTTAAAATATATGAAATGGAAAAGAGATTAAATTAAAATAATATTTAAATATTTTACAAAATTTTCAGGTAAATTTTTTTCATTTGCAAAAATCTTTCGAAATATTTCAGACAGTTTTAAGGGGCAGTGTATTTACGTGCTAATAAATAGACAAATATAATGAATTGCTTGTTATATACACAAAAATGCATTGGTAAATATAGAATTATCAATAAAAGGATAGTTCACCCAAAAATTTAAATTGTCTCACTATTCACTCATCCTCAAGTGGTTTTAGACCTTTATGAGTTTTTTTTCTGTTGAATGAAAAGAAAGATATTTTAAAGAGTTTTGGAATTGGCATTGACTACCTGTAAACTACCAGTAGCCATAGTAGTACTACCATAGTAGAAAAAAATAATATCATGGTAGTCAATGGCTAGCAGTTTCCAAACATTCTTGTTTGAAAAATAAGTCAAATGTGAGTAAATTATGACACACATTGAATTTTTGCTTGATCAATCCCTTTAACCAAAATTTCTTTCAAAAAAATAAAAAAATTACAGACCGCTTTGTAGGTAGTGTAGGTTTGTAGGTAGGTATTATCAACTTCAAATCTAAATAGTGAGACCAATTATTACTGCCACCAACATGACCCTCTTTCTGATGTTCATATCCAGTAATGACCAAACATTTTCCAGTCATAACATCACAGTGGTCTAACTGTGCATGTGCAGCAGGCTGACAGTTTGAACAGTAAGCTGAGTCGAGAGGAAGAGGAGCTGGAGTGCCTGAAAACGGAGTGTAATGATGCCGGCTGCAAGATCCAGAATCTGCAGGCCGAGACTGAATCGATCAGAGCCCTGGTAGGACACAATCATCTCAAAAGAAAAGATCAGCATTGTTCGTTTCACAAAACTAACCTATATGTCATCCATGCAGAAACGAGGCCTGGAAAACGCCCTCAACGACGCCAAACACTGGCACGACATCGAGCTTCAGAATCTGGGCTCTGTTATCGGAAAGCTGGAGGCCGAGCTGACAGAAATCCACGGGGACATCGAGCAGCAGCGCCACGACTACGAAACCCTGCTCAACAATAAGATGAAGCTGGAGATGGAGATCGGAACGTATCACGGCATCCTGGATGGAGAGGAGAGCAGATTCTACACCTCCACGTGAGGCTCATCTTCAGTCTGCTTATGACAGGAAGACCACTAATAACAATGATTCTAATGATCTAATTATTTGGCCTTATTCCTCCTTGCTTAGAAGTGTTGCATTTCTATGATCCCAGACAGATTTCTCAGGATATGTAGTATGTAATGTTGGGGAACAGCAATTTGAGTTATGGATCAGATCATATTTGTGAAAAATAAATAAGAATCTAGCTTAATATAAACTGTAGATATTAATGAAGAGAGGTAAACTAGTGATTAAAATAAGAACTAAATTAGCATTAATGAACACAACCAAACAAAGTTTATTTATAAACTAATTTTCGAGAGGATCACGTGTTTATGATTGCTTACAGCTGGTCCCACATCAGCTCGCAATTGATTCACCAATCAGATGATTCCTAGATCACCATAAATAACCAGAGTTCCCTTATCTCAGTACCTTCGTCTGTGCTCGTGTGGGTTTTCCCCGGGTTCTCCGGTTTCCTCCCACAGTCCAAAAAACACTCAATTTAAGTAAATTGAACACACTAAGCAATACCATTGCCAAGCTCTTAATAAGTATACATCTCTTTTCAGCCATTCTTTTAGACAGAAATAAGTCGGGGGAGTTCATCGAGATCTACCTGAGCTCAAGCTCCCCTCTCGCCCTGCAAAAGGGAGGGAGCCCAGGGCTTGAGGATCTCGTGAGCTCAGGGCTCTCTCCCGAGACTGCATGCCAAACAAGCTATATTACCAATCATCAGCTAAGTGTGAACTCTTGAAATAAGCATTTTAGGTTTGTCTACTGTTCAGGTGTAAAATGCATAAATGCATTTGAAAAACAAAAATGCATGGTATATAGATGAATATAGATAAATCTTTATTAACTTTACAGATGTTACTCAGTCAGGAGAGTAATTTTGCTTTGTTTGACTAAAAACTCTGGTCAATTTAAAGTGATAGTTCACATAAAAACGCTCAAGTGCTATTAAACTTTCTTCCCTTGAACACAAAACTAGATATTCTGAAAAATGTTGTCGACATCTATAGTAGGAACCAAAAAATACTATGTAAGTCAATGTTTTTTCCCCCAAAATGTTTTCCCTTTCGAAGCATCTCAAAGCGATGCTTTGAAAGTGTTACGAATCTTTTGTTTTTGATTCATTGGTTCAGTTGAAATTGAACTGCCAAAGTCATAGGAATTCACTAAACACTGTTTAAAAAGGTCTCAAAATGTCGGTGGTTCACATGTCGGGGGTTATCTTTGCAAACTATACAAATACACTTCTCAGTTCAGTTTGTATTTTTTGTTATATTAATAAGACATTTAAGATCATTTAAAACATGGCCTGTTTTACTGACAGACTAAAAACAGGCTCTAAAATTGATAAAAGAATACATATTATACAAATATTTAATATTTAATAAGATTAAATGATTAATCAATCGCATTCAATAGATTAAACATTTATAATGTTGTTGTTTTTTTGTTGGAAAGTAGTTTGTGTGCATGTTGAACGCCTCAAAACAAGAATCATTTTGCGATACAGTTGGTTCAGTTAATTTGATTATTGGATTTCTCACTGATATTCCTGCGTTTTCTTTTTCAATGATTTATGTTCACGTAAGACACGTTTACAAAGATATTCTATAAAAAAAAAGTATGCACATTGACATACTTTTGTGCGTATTTGGCCACCCATCTCCAAAAAGAAAGAGTATTCAAACTGGTATTTGCACACCAGCATCTTTGTTGTGTTGCAACTCACAGATCAAGTGTGAATCTGTTAAACCTTTAATGTTACCGCATTATTGTTCTGCACTGTAGATTCCCTGCTGGTTCTTCAGTACCCGAGGGACCAACTGATCCCACACCATCCACATCTGGACAACAGAGCTGTGCACAGACCGACGGTACACTTTCAGTAGAATATTACAACACAGAATAATTGTAAAATGATCAGATTGTATTGTGAATATTTGGGCTTAGCATTAATAGTGACGGTGTGTTGTAGGATATATGCAGTGAGGATTAAAAATGAGTTTTGATGTTCTCTGTTAGGTTCTAGCGCTCCTGGTGCTCCCGAAGAAAAAAATGTTGATTTTTGATTTTCATTTGTTTCTCCTAACTTGTAATTCACATCATCTATATACTATATGATTTCTGTGCAGGTAAAAAAAAAAATACAAATAAAAAAATTAAGGCATAAATCCAACAACAAAAAAATCTTTTTATTGCATATTTAGCTGAAAATTGTATATACAAAGACTCTTCAGATGTTTCTGTAACAAAAACCTCTGGGATTTCATATACGCCAGTGTCTTCTTTTACTCCCACGGGTACCAAGCCATAAATGATAACATGGGAAATGTGCATAATTGACTCTGAAGCTGCTTAACACAATAATGACACCTTGTGGTTATAATGATACGTCTATGGAACAGGCACTTAGACTTTACTTCAAATCCATGTTATCATTCTGAACTATGAGTTCTTTGTTTAGGAAATCCTCAAATAGCACGTTTACTGCATGCGTGGGGGGAAAAAACGTAAAGTTATAACAAAAACCAACAGCCAACTATAAAATAGGTAACCATAATACATTTTTAAGAAAAGCACGAATGCATTTGTACTCATTTAAGCAGTTTACGTAAGTTCGTTAAACATTTTTTTTGTTTTGTTTTTTAAGTGTATGAATGTAAAAAGACACATAAAAATGTACAAAGTCACATAAATTTGAAAGGAAATGAAGGTCTAGCATAGTATATTGAAATATTATTGCATAAACAAATAAAAAGTAACACTTTGATGATTCTTTTTAGACATTCTGTGGATTATAAGTAAGTTCGTGACTTGCGGTATTAGTAGACTGTTTAATATCTTTATCATAGTGGTCTCCCACACACTGACTATAAGTAATTTTGCAAGTACAGGTGAACTTACAACCCTAACCTAACAGGCCATTAACACCGTAACTACTTGTAGTCAGTAAAATGTCTAAACAGTATCATAATAATAAAGTTTAACCAAAAAATAATAATATTAATAAACATTTTTATCCACATAAGGGTTATACATTATACAGGTATACAAATATTGTTTCAGATATCTGACCCTGGACCACAAAATAAGTCATAAATGTAACTTTTTGGGAAATTGACATATATGTATTCCTCTAAATTCGAATAAACAAGCTTTCCAGCCATGTATACTTTGTCAGGATAGTAATATTTTAGGTTTGTAATATTACAAAAAAAAAAAATCCAAATATGGAGAAAATCATGGTTAAAGACGTGTAGATTAAATTCCCAGCAATCAAAAAATTGAGTTTTGATATATTTATGGTAGGACATTAACACAATATCTTCATGGAACATGATATTTACTTAATAGTATGATGATTTTTGAAAAAAAATCTGAATATACTATTGCCAAAAATATACCTGTGCTACAGAAAACTGGTTTTGTGGTCCAGGCTCACATATAAATAAAGCAGATTTCATTTTTCCGGTCTCGTTGGGTCTCCGATGACTGAGAAACATCCAGCACAGAAACGGGCCGGTTTCTTCGTGTTAGCAGAATTGGCCCTTTTCAGACGAAATCCAAGACTGCTGGCTCTCACGTCCTATAAACATCAACATATCTGCAAATCAATAATCCACATCTAAACAAATAGAAGCGATTGTGTCACATCCTAAATACATTTCTCACCTGCAAGTCTCCTAATGTTACACTTTCTGACAGCTGTGGATCTGACGACCGGATCAGTAGAGGAGTCTGGAAAATGAACAAACATTTGTGACCCTGGACCACAAAACTAGTTCTACATGCACATATATGGCTCGAAACTATACATTTTGTCTTTTATGCTGACAGTTATTAAAATAATAAGTAAAAATCAGGTTCCATGAACATTTTTTTTAATTTTCTACCATAAATATATCAAAACATAATCTTTGAATAGTAATATGCATTGCTAAACACTTCATTTTGTTAGATTTAAAGGTGATTTTCTCAGTATTTAGATTTTTTTAACCCTCAGATTCTAGAATTTAAATAGTTGTATCTCAGCCTATTATCTTCCTATAATAACATTCTACACATCAATGGAAAGCTTATTTATTTAGCTTTATAATAATGTATAATTCAATTTATGAATGGCTTTGTGGTCCCGACACACACATATTAGTTCATCTTTAAAAAAAAAGAAAAAAAAAAAAAGAAGAAAACCAGTCTGAACTTTTTAAAAAGTAGCTCATTATACCTTCTGAAGCGGTTCCATTGGAAAAGCAGCTGAGAAGTTCAGCACAGCAATGAAGAGCAACAGCAGCAAAGCTCTATGCATGTTTCCAGTCCTCCTTCAGTCTCCAACTAACGGCGACAAGCTCACGTCAATTCAATTAAAACCCCACTCAAAGGGTGTGACCCAAAATTGCTGTGCGTCACCGAGAAAATTACAGCACAGGGAGGCATTGTGTCCATAAAATCAATGTTTATTTAAGACATTTAGGAATTATGTGAAAAAAGAATCTTTTAGTCCCACACAGAAAGATCTCAGTTAATGCCGTAAAGTTCCTTCAGGTTACATGGAAATGTTTAAAAAGGCAACAGGGTCATCCGACTCGATATTTGTCCCTGTTGAGCTCTCCCAACTCAATCGGAGGTAGCCGAGGAATATATTGAAACACATACAGAGATGTGATCCATATATATATATATAAATATATATATATATTAGATATCTGTAAAACGTAAACTTGATTCTCATTTATGTGACTTATAAACTATGTGCAATGTTATAAAAAGAGGACAAATTACAGGTATTAATAAATTAAACGTAGAAATACTGCATCACGATTAGAAGTTAATACAAAATAAATCATAAAATCAGCAGAGAAATGCAGTATTAGTAATGTGAGAAGAAAAGTATAAACCGTGTTAAAAATTCACAGTCGTTAATCCTAATTTCAGATGTGTGTGTGTGTGTGTGTGTGTGTGTGTGTGTGTGTGTGTGTGTGTTTTTAATTACAAGCAGTTGAAAATGCATACGTCTATACAGTTATAAAACATAATTTGGACCATTTTTGCACAAAAGCATGGGCGAACTTTCATTTAAAGGGATAGTTCACCCAAAAATGAACATTCTATCATCATTTGTTCATGTTGGAAAAACAAATACTATGAAAGTCAATGGTTACCGGTTTCCAACATTCTTCTAAATATCTTCCTTAGTGTTCAACAGAACAAAACCAACTCAAACTAGTTTGGAACAAGTCAAGGGTGCATAAATGATGACAGAATTTTCATTTTTGCATGAACTATCCCTTTAAATGTCCAACATTCGTACTTCTACAAGAGAATGTGACGCCACTATAGTAAATAATCCTGAAGGCTTTCGCTCTTTTTGGTATCTGTGTTAATTCTCAAAATAAAAATGAACAAGAAAAGGTGAAAAGAGTTCAGATTGGATGGGTACATCACATCCCATCCATCCATCCAATATACAGAGCTGGTGATCGGTAATCCCAAAAGATCAGCACATTGAACCGCTTCTTAAAAAGAAAAAAAGATTCAAGTCATTAATGTGATGAAATCAAAGTACAGTCCCGTGTAAAGTGGAAATTCATGGCACATCTAGCAGATGTTTTGCACAGACACATAAGAGCTCGATCGCCCACAATAGTTTTCATAATGTTCTGCAAAACAGCAACATTCATTATGAGCAATATCCCAAATAAAATGATTAGTACTTGATAAAATAGAATTCAAAACAGCTTTAGCCTTATTAAATCATACCTACTTGATTATACTCTCCCAATTATGGCATGGGTTAACAGTGGTTAACTTTCACCTGTCTAGAAATCTCTATTGGGTTCCAGTTTAGAGGAATAAAATGGATAATCCCCAACATTTGATGCTTTAAAGGGACAGTTCACCCAAACATTTATATTTACCATTTACTCACACAAAAGTGTTTTCAGACACTTTTTTGGAAGAAACCAGAAGCCCGTAACTTCCATAGTAGAGAAAAAAAATACTATAGTAGTCAATGGTTTCCTACATTCTTCAAAATAGCTACTTTTGTATTAAACTAAAATATATGGAACACATAGAAGCTAAATAGACAACAACCAAATTCAAATTTTTGGGGTGAACTATCCCTTTAGTGGAGTGTTTCCCAACCCTGTTCCTAAAGGCACATCAACAGTACACATTTTGACCTCTTCCAAATCAAACACACCTGAATCAGCTCATCAGAACATAAGAAGAGACTCCAAAACCTGAAGTTAATGGGTCAGATAAGGGAGACATCCAAAATATGTACTGTTGGTGTGCCTCCAGGAACAGGGTTGGGAAACACAGCTTTAACGGGCCCACATCTGTTAACAGTGCAAAAGTGTTGTTTTTGTTGTTTTGTTTTTTATCAAACGTGTGTCCTGGTTCTTCTCAATCTTGTATGTATAAATTAATTCTACATTTGGTCGTCATTAAAAAACAAAAACATGATTATGTCACCATTAAAGGTGTACTGGCATATCTGCTTCAGGCTTTTCTCAGTACAAAAACCTGATGAATAGTACCTCTGATGCAAACATGAGAACCAAGAACCATGAATGCAGTTTGTTGGATCACTCAGTACAAAAACCTTTTTTTTCTGTAATATACAAGAATGAAAATGTCCATTTGGGCTGAGGGACATTGTGGCATTAGGCGGGCTGTAAGGGTATACAACCTACCCCAACCCCACCTTCATGGCAAACCATTGGTGCCATAAACGTCCAGCGGTTAGTTTCCTGGTCGTACATTTCCAAAGAGCTTAGATTGGACTGTCCGTCATAACCTCCCACTGCATAGAGTCGACCGCAGTTGGCCACTAAAGAAATGCGGCTGCGGCGAGTGTTCATGGGCACTAGGTGGCTCCACTGATCCGCTACAGAGCTGTAAACTTCTGCTCCGCTGAGAAACGCAGAGCCATCGTACCCTCCTGCTACATACAGGTTGCTGCCCAGAGCTGCAGCGCCGTGCCGACAGCGCTTGTTTATCATGGGAGCAACAGGGTGCCATGATGCTGTATGCTGGTTGTAGTACTCCATCTAGTGGGACAAACGTGAAACCACAAGGCTGTGATGTACAGTTGAAGTCAAAATTATTAGCCTTCCTGTGATTTATTTATTTTTTTCCTTTTTCAAATATTTTACAAGTAATGTTTATCAGAGAAAGAAATTTTTCACAGTATTTCCTAGAATATTTTTTCTTCTGGAGAAAGTCTTATTTGTTTTATTTCTGCTAGAATAAAATTATTTTAAAAACAATTTTAAGGTCAATATTATTAGCCCATTTTTTTTCCCGATTGTCTACAGAACAAACCATTGCTATACATTGATTTGCCTAATTACCCTAACTTGCCTAATTAACCTAGTTAAGCTTTTAAATTGCACTTACTAAAAGCTGAATACTAGTATCCTGAAAAAATACCTAGTAAAATAATATGTACTGTCATCATGGCAAAGATAAAAGAAATCAGTTATTAGAAAGGAGTTATTAAAACTATTATGTCTAGAAATGTTGGAAAAATTTCCTCTCCGTGAAACAGAAATTGGGGAAAAAATATACAGGGGGACTAATAATTCAGGCGGGCTAATAATTCGGACTTCAACTGTAGATTTGGGAAGCGTTTAGAATTTATATGCTGGGCATTTGTACGATTATGTTCACTAACCGTGTTGAAGATCTGCAGACCATCATGACCGCCTGAAACATATATTCTGCCTTCAAATACAGTGACACCAGCAGCACTGCGGCTTGCGCTCATTTCTGTGACTATCGTCCATCTGGTAACAAAAAAAAACCCCACACAGACACACTTAAAATCAGACATTTTCTGATTACAAGAAGAGTTAGAATTGTTGTTGAGTTCGACAATAAATGCACAGATATTGGTTAGTGTAATAATCAGATGATGTAATGAGGTTGTCACGGGTACAAATCAGTGAAAGTATTTTCCATAGTATAGAACACATCTTTGAACAATTAATATATTAAATTAAACACTGGAATATAAACATGTAATAAGTGACCATTGCTCTTAAGTAAATATTCAAGTAATCAGCCAGTAATAAAATAATGACTTTATTTTGTTATTGAACATCTTTACTTAAAACATTACATATCTATACATTAACAAATTCAATGAAAACATGTTTTTCTTTCTAATTAATTAAGCAATAAAAGTAATTAAAATAAAAAGCAAAGAAAATTAAAAGCAACACATTAAATAACATTAACAACATTATCATCAATGATATAATTGACACTAGGTATATCAGGCTGCATTTACACTAT
>CAIGQW010042275.1:2570629-2633536 GCA_903798125.1 Danio choprae
ATATATATTTATATATTATTTTTTATTATTATTATCATCTCATATTTTACTATTTCATCCGTCACCAAAATAATAAACCAAATAATCAATTAACAAAATATATGATAATGAGAGGCCTACATTAATCTAGTCTTTCTCTATATATTAAAGTTATGTCTTACCTGTCCGTCTCTGGAGAATAGCACTCAACTGAATTCAGAGAGGATTTGCCATCGTATCCACCACAGACGTATATATGGCCATCCACTACAACTGTTCCCATTGCACTAATGCAGGAAGAAATACCAAAAGAATCAGATAGGTATATCACATGTAAACCCAACTCTTTGCAAAACCCTCAATTATTTCTTAATAAAAAAACTAATCAACTTTTCGAAGGGTTTCATACCTGCGCTGAGTATTCATGCTAGCGACTTTGGTCCATGTGTCAGTGTCTGGGTTGTAAACCTCCACTGTTCTCAGCCGTGACTGACCATCATAACCACCAATGGCATAAAGTAGCCCATTCACGACTGCGACGCCCACCCTACTGCGTGTTGTGCTCATTGGCTGGCATCGCTCCCAGCAGTTTCCAATAGGATCAAACACCTCCACGACATTTAACGAGTCACCTGTGCATAAAACTCTGTCTCAGCTGACACTTACCAGTATTTAACATATGAAGGTATCCAAGAATGTTTTGACAGTGACATGTTTTGGTGCACTTTCAAATGAAAAATGACCCGAACCAATAAGTAAATGCAATATGAAGGGCTTTTGCACTGGGAAGTAACAGGAACTCAATTATAGGAACTACCCACAAGGGCATTTAAAGGACGACTAAATAACCTTTGACAACTTGTTGTGCTACATATCATCAAGGCAGAGAAAATAACACAATCGTATAGACCAAGACAATAGGTAAATGCTTATCATTTAAAGGTAAATTAGTTTCCTACATTTAAAATAATGTGCCAGTGTTTTAAAATGCCATGTATTCACCCAACCACCATACACTTATGTTACTGTAGTTCCTATTGTGCTGGATTAGACCCTGGTCTGAAGTAGGAACTAATTTAGTTCCCTCATATAGGATTCTCTAGAACTAAGTCTAGAACTCTCTATTTCCTGAGACACGAACATGTCAAAAGTAGATCCGCCAATAGTTCTACTAAAGGTTAAAAAGTTCCTCTGAAGCTACATTTCTAATGGTAAGAATTTAGTTTTCGGTTTAAAACAAAAGCAAAGAATCCACAGGTTTAAAAATGCGCTAAAGTGACTGTGTGAAGGAGGAGCACCGTACCAGCACTGTTGAGACCCCCGACTGCATAGATTAAACCAGCGATGGATGTGCAACATCTCTGTCGGGTCTTATAAGCTGGAAGATGCGGCCGTCGCTCTGGCATCAGATGGTAATCTTTCGCCTCATCAACAAGATCCCTGTTAGAGGTAAATGCATCATTTTCAGAAACAACAACAAGTTCCAAAAATATATTGCTCCTGCTTTGCTTTAAACTAAATGTAGGCTTCATAATCAATGTTTATAGTGAAGGCCACTATAGTTTCTGCTTGTTTTATACTCATGTTTCCACTTTTCTGTTCCCAATACTGTTACATAAAAATTGCATAATGTAACAAATACAAATGCAACTTACAGTCAGACGAGACTTATTTGCTTTAAAATTACAATGAAATCTATACAGATACTGAAATTAAACATTTTTTACACATAGAAATACATTAAATGCACAACATCATGTGAAATCACTCAAAATGACATTAAATATTCTTAATGTAAGATTTGTGTATTAAATTTAAACAATTAATTTTCTGTAAATGTTACATAAGCCACCTACACACTATAACGTAATTGATGATTTAAAGTAAAGGTGTCTTGTTTGGTTTATGTTTGGAACTCTACTTTGCATGATGCTTATTGAGCGTTTTTTTAATAAAACAACCCAGTTTATTCAGTGTATAAAACAGGCAGGTACAGGTCTCAATATTTTGGAACGTGGCTTATATCCATGATTAGCAGTTTGGATTTAAGTTTAATATGGCTTGTATTCATCCGTTGTTTTATTAGCAAGATCTGGCAACGTATGTGGGCATGGTGTTAGACCCAAAACAGTGCGTTCTGCCAAAAGGTTCATTCATGGGGTACAAGTTGTCTGAAAGAAACTTGCCTGCATTTGTGGCAGCAGCGCACAAGCTCGTCCTGCTGGACTCTGTCCGCCAAAAACTGAGGTCGACATAATGGCAGTCTGATTTTAGACAGTAACTCCGGTAAACGTGACTCCCGATCATCGCGTTCGTGTCGCACCCAAGCCAACACTGCCTCAAACACCTACAATCAACAAACAAGATCAAGTTTACTCTAATTTTATAGTATGTCATAAATGCTTGGATGAATAATAATAATATGTGTTTTAAATCCATTCATTTAGCAGCATTCTGTATGCGTCTCATCACCACCACGTGTTTGATGATATTAAATCGCTCTAAAGACTCTGACCTGCTCCTCTGCTTGGATGTTGAGCTCGTCGCAACCCACCAGCTCAAGCACCTCCTCGGGCCGAAGGGCCAGAAACTCCTCAGACACAGACACCTCTACAAAGTGCTGGTGAACGAAGCTGTTGGCTGCATCGTAAAGAGTTGTACACATCATAGTCTCTGCAAACTGCCGCACACCGAGGCAATTCTTGGGATGCAACCTGTAAATCAGGAGCAGATCAATGAATTCTCTGTATATACGGTTGAATTAATTTAGGTCAAAATTATTAGCCCTCCCTTGAGTCTTGTTCAAATATTTCCCAAGTGATGTTTAACAGTGAAAGGAATTTTTCACAGTATTTCCTATATATTTTTTTCTTCTTCTGGAGAAAGTCTTATTTATTTTATTTCAGCTAGAATAAAAGCTGACATTTAAGGTCAGTATTATCAGTATTATTACTCTTTAAGTAATATTTTTTATTGTCTACAGAACAAACCGTCATTATACAATGATTTGTCTAATTACCGTAACTTGCCTAATTAAGCTAGTTAAGCCTTTAAATTGCAAATTCCAAATTTAAGCTGAATACTTACTGAATACTAAAAATTTTCTTTCCATTAAACAGAAATTGGGGGGGGAAAAAAATCTAGAGGGGGGGCTAATAATTCAGGAGGGCTAATAATTTTGACTTTAACCGTATGTGACCCTGGACCACAAAACCAGCATCTATTTTGTGCAACTAACATGGATAAATTACAATGCAACTATATCAGCTGTGTGGCTGATTTCAAGATTTCAACATTTTAAATGACAATGATATGAATTCTTATTCCTAAAAATCTAGTTCAGCCTCAGATACACTATATACTTCCATATACCCACATCTAATAATCTCAGTAAGTATTTTGCTTGGATACTTTGCATAAGGAACAAAAACTCAACTTTCAAATTTTGTCAGCTGTATCACGTAAATCAAAAAAAGAGATGTTTTCTTTTTTACCTTTTTATTTATTATAAGAAAGAATAGACTTGCACATCTCTTACGATCATGTTAAAAAGATATATGTTTTGCGTAATCAGACTTGATCAGTATTTCAAACACAGAAAGACATCAAAACATTTCAGAAACTTTTCAATTGTAACTTAGCACATTTAGCCTAGGAAAGCAATTCATTCGATGTCTATCGCATTAGTTCGAAAATATAACTCTAGAAGGAAGCAAATTGCTAAATATTTTGGCCGAATTAAACATTGATGGGTTTTTTTGTGACACAATAGGAAGCAACTTTTAAAAACACTGTGACATGTGGGTGATTTTTGTTTTTAAACCTGTGTTGACTTCATATTTGAAGTCTTTCTGCAAGTCAGTTTCAATAAAAATCTGTTTTAATTAAAGACTATATTTACATTTTTTTATTCTTTTTTTTTTTTGTTAATTTACAATATGTTTACATCAAATTCCTGAAAAACAATTAAAGAGTTCTCTTATGGAGACATCATTATTAATCTGTACCTCTGTTGTAGAAAAGAGCAGCAGGCATCTTTGACGTTTTGAAGCTGCAGGAAACTGGCCCCTATCAGGAGGGCCTGGACGTTCTGTTGGTCTATGGCTATGTGTCCGTTGTAGGCAAAGTTTATAAGGGCCTCAAGTGCGCTGTATAGAGGTAGAGCAGAGATGGAAAATTACAAGTATAGACTTACAAAGCACTCAAAACAGCTTGTCAACATATTTTAACTGTCTATATTAGGGCTGCACAATATATCGTTTCAGCATCGATATCGCAATGTGTGAATCTGCAATAGTCCCATAGCATGAACCTCAATTTCAAGTTGGTATTATAATTACCCAGAAAGCAGTTCAGAACACGTGATTTGTGGAGTCGTTGCAAAGTTTAACTCTAAACTAATATAAAAGATTATTATGTGGATGTGATTTTAAAGTCTGTGACTAAGATTTCAAGTTAATTTAAACCATCTGTGCACAAGTAGATATAAAGTTTGCCACTTTAAGGAAGATTAATTGTGTTTATTTAATCATTTAATACAATAAAGACTATGCAGTGTCATTTTACATTTGATTATTGAATTTCTATACTTTAGTACAGTAAGACATTTTTATATATTTATATATATCCACCAATATCTTATGTATACGAATATTTCATTTTGATCCTTCTGTTTTTTCATCTGTGCTTTAATTTATTTTATTTAGTATAATTTAGTTTATTTTATGTAGATACACTCCCTTACAAATCATTCCAATCATTATAAAATTAGGAAATTCTTTCCAGATAGGGTCATTTTGTGAAATTCTATTCATATCGCAAAATATAAATTATTGCAATGTCAGTTTTTTCCAATATTGTGCAGCCCTAGTATTAGTATATAAAAGCTTTGTGTCTTCACCAGGGATCCATGCCCTGCATGACGATCTCATCCTGTTTGCACTCCACCATGTCGTTGGTGAACATGGCATGGAAATACGGAATAGAAGCAGCGAGGACTATTCTGTGAGCACTGAATTTGTGCTCTCCTACCTGCATACACAAAGAGAGAGAGATCAAAATCATCATATACATACATCAATTGTCCTGGTTCAATGTTGACAATGTTTCGGAATGTCCCCAAAAATGTCACATTGTTAACTATGAGAATATTCCAGGGCAAAAAAATTAACAGAGCGGCTTTAATGAATGACCGATATAATGTGGAAAAATGGAGCCATTAGGACAACTTCACTAAAAGCGTACAATAATCCTCAGCATGAGAATTACTGTGTATATGGAGTATTTGTACTATATAAGCCAGCTGTCTGTCAGCTAAGACATGTACACAGGAGGTCAGGTGAAGGAGATGAAGAGGATTACTGCTTTCTGTGACCCACATAAATGGCTGATGATGCAACAGCGGCAGATCAGAGACTGAGCACGTTTCATTAGCTCATCCTTCTCCTAATGACGCTTTAGACAGCGACATGATAGTATATGTTCCCTCACAAACATCACGCAAAAACAAGCATTCTCTATTTTTACAGTTTTTTTTAGAATTCATACTTGTATACAAATATGGGGAAAAAATATAAGAGACCACCTGAAAATGTACAGTTTTTATGGATTTACTGTATTTATTAGGTATGGGTTGGAGTAAAATGCATAGACTAACAAAAGTTTTCATTATAGGAAATCAGAGTTATTCCAGATAATATAGATTTCCTAACTTTTTTCCCAATTTATGTTGGTGTTTTGTTGTCTAAAAATGAATATAAACATGTCTGAAAACAGGGCACTTTTTATGCAAAACAAATACTCTAATTCACAACATATCTTACATTTGGATAAAATGTCATCCGTTTTATAAAACATGCTACAGAATAATAAATACCATCTATATGTCATAACCATAAATCATAAACTATAGACATAACTAGGGCTGCACGATATTGGAAAAAAACTGACATTGCGATATTTATTTTCTGTAATACACATTGCGATATTGAGTATAATTTCTCCAGATTACTTGAATGGCTCTATATGGAAAGAATTTGTAATTTTAGATTTCAGATCCTGCGAAGTGTCTACTGCAAATGCTCACATTGCGATATCGATGCTGAAACTATATATTGTGCAGCCCTAGACATAACTATAAATTGTAAATCGATCAAAATTGAACATTTTCTAGTCTCTTAATTTTTATTCCAGAGATTTTTGCATATTTATGTCTTAATGGTTAAATGAATGCTTATGTTCTACTTACTTTTTCTCTGAGGCTCCAAAAACAACATTTTGGCTTTTACAATTATTTTGTGTCTTTAATAAAAAAAAAAACTGGAACTTGACAAATGTAAAGTTTAGTTCGGTTTAGTGAATCTGAGTCTCAAGAAGAGCACACTCGAGGCCTCAGCACAGTAATTTTCATGAATCTGTGTGAAGGGGGACTGTTTTGACAATAATGTCAACTGTATGTGAAACTAATAAAAAATGTAAAGGCAAAACTTAGTACCCTAAAACAAGCTTTAAAATGAGCAGAAACAGCTAAACATTTAAATGAAAAATAACAACATAATTTACATTTTAAATGTCTTGCCAACAAATAAAACAATAACCTAGAAAAAGAATGAGGGAATTTGAAAGTATAATATCTAGACCTAAAAAACATTGAAATGTATTACATTAAAAATAAGAAATATCTATAATGAATATTTAAAATAAATCAAGCAGCTTATAGTGTATTGCATATGCAGTTCATACTGGTGTTTTGTACCAAACTCAGCTTGACAAAATAGTTAAACATTAATCATATCAGGATGCATCGTTCCTCTTCCGTGCTTTAGTACTTTATAATACACAGCTCATATTCAGCTGATGAGGATGTTAGCAGAACATGCTAACTAAATTTGAATAAAATAATAATTGCTCGCCTTTAAAACAGATATAAGATATACAACGATGAATTTCAACACGACATGTAAGAAAACGACCTGACAACTTAAACATATTAACTAGCAGTGTAGCCTCTCCCATGCTGACAGCCCAGTGCTACTAGATTAGCATTTTAAGCACCAAATTAACCCAAACACAGAAAAGCACAGTACTTTTAGCGTAACGTCACACAGTTTCCCTTGCCGTCGGATCTCCTCCATCACTGCATATCCACGAGCTGGCAAATCGGCGACAGAAAAATGCATCAAATCTTCTAATTCTTCAAATATCGTGTCACCCATCGTCATTGATGGACTGGAAACGACACTTTTTGTCCAAAGCGAGACGCCGTAGCTCGAGCTGTATTATTATAACTCAGTGCCCTCCACCGGTGGTGTCAGTTCCCTTCTCTATCATCCAGGGGTCATGTATGATTCTCAAATCTGATTTATGTGGATGTCCTGGTCTTATTCGTGTGATTCACATCTACATCACGGCTTAGGTTGGGTTCAGTTCACGTGACAGAGCTTTTGATGTCTGTCTGTGAGAACAGATGAGAGTCCTTCACAGCCATGTGACAGCGAGACACTGCTTGAATTCATAATGTACTGTTATGTATGGCATATAAAGACAGTACAGTCTTTTATGAGAAGTAGCTTTCAGGCAAAGGACGGAGTTGTGAAGTTATGAAGTTTATGCTGTAGAATTAAGTGCTCTGCTAGTCACGCAAGGTCATTTGTCATTTATAATCACAATATCACTTCTGTATGTGTTTTTATTTTATCATTTGTATGCATATTCTATTAAATTGACATCAGTTAATGCTGTTTTATATATGTATAGATGTTTTTATAAATTAGATGATGAAATTAAATTACTCCTAAATATATAACATATAACTATAGATCACACTCCAACAGACTGCTTAGCAATAAGCAAAAGGCAAAGCAAAATCTTCCACTGTCAGGCTATCATGTTTTTGCCAAACATTAAAAAACAAAACTTTCTTGAAAAGCTTCTTTAAATGTCTGACAGACTATTACAGGAATAGTCACTCAGCCTTATGTCCTTGTGTTTTGTGTCAAAGTAGCATAAAGCAGAAGTTTAAGGCACTGAAAGCTGGTTGTGAACATATAGTAAAATCAGTTGCGAAAACACAGCAAAACACCAACTCCTTCAATACCTTCAGGCACCCCATTAGCTATTCCAGTTTGTTCCTTCATATCATAATGTGACTAATTTGGCTACATGATTGCTCAATTTACATAAAACTCTGAAGTTAAAAAAGGCTTTCTTGTGTACTAATATTTTGTAAAAAGGTTTCTGTCTCTTCAGGTGAAAAAATTTACAAAAAATTATAATAACGAAAATATAAGTTGTCATGTCAAATATTGAATATTCATACGCTTTTGTAACTATGTGACTTCACCAGCAGATGGCAGAAAATATCCACTAACAAATGGTCTGGAAGTCGCTAAGATTTGTATTTACAAAGAATAAACAGAGAACAGACAGTTATTCTGGCAAGCATGAACTGGCAAGAAAGTAAGCTTTTCAGGTAAAAGAGCTGTTACCTTGGGGGAATTAAGTAGAAGTGCTTTTCTAAGAAACTGAAAAAAAGATGATTTCAAAGAGGTAACCAGTAAAACTTTTTATGAAGCAAAATATATAGGGGATGCTGTTCATCTGCTGCATAAAACATTTGCTGGATAAGTTGGCGGTTCATTCTGCTGTGGCGAGCCCTGATTAATGAATAAAAGAAAATGAATGAATGTTCAATACAATCGCTAATGAATTGTTCAGTATCATATAGAAACAGATTATACACTTAACCACCTTCTCTTGTGATGTTTTTGAATAAGAGGGAAAAAACAGGAGGGGGGTTGTAAAAAGATAAAAGGAGCCAATAAGTGTAAGAAACTCAACATGCATAGAGTATGACACTCATTAAAATGATGTAAGACACTTTCTCGGAACTAACTTCCTTTTTCTTAGTCATTTCAGTATTGTACATTTAGCCAACCTGTCAAGGTCATTTTTAGTGCACTGTCTGTATAATGTTTCCTTCAGATTTCTTGGCAAAGCAAACACAGGTTAAGGTTATTTCATCTGAGAACCAGAAAATGTTCCAAGTTTTTTTTATGTATATATATTTTTAGAAATTTATTATTAATATAACTATATATTCTATGTTTATTTATGTAAGATTTTTTTCTCTTTTTTGCTGTTTCTTATAATGAAATGACTCTTGGTTTGATATATTGTTTATAATCATCATTTGTTAAAATTATGGCTTAAATGTCTAAATACATTTTGAGGCCTGTGTATGTGATCTGAGAACGGATATTAAAAGGCTGCATGAGGATTTACACACATGCCTAAACCTTGTCACTCCATTTAAATACTAGTTGCAAAACCCATGCAAGCCTTGACTTGAGGAAATAACATACGCAATTCCCTTTCGAAAGAAGTATTCTTCAAGTTAGTTTTACTGAGTATACTTAAGTACTTTATGTATTAAGTGTACTAATATCAATACTAGTATACTTGTAAGTGCACTTGGGAATAAATTGGGAATAAATTGATTATAAAAGTATACCTTGAAGTAGGCTATACTTAACTCTTTAAGTTGCGCTCTATGAAAATAAACAATAGGCCAATTTCTTTGGTTAAACTGTGTACCAATCCTGACATCGATGTGTTCCTTTTTGCCATTTGCCAGGGGCATTAATAATTTTGGGCTTGACTAATATATATATATACACACACAAACAAAGAAACAAAACTAAATGTAAGTGTACTAAATAATATAAGTACAGCCCAATTAGGCTTTACTATATACTTGTATACTGTGTGAAATTACGTTAAAGCAACATTGCAAAACTTCATTGACATTTATAAGTGGTATTTCATGTGTAGTAGGCCAATAATGTTTACAGCCCAATCACCCGTCGCATTGTGTAAATTATGACTCATCTTGAGTAATCTTAAAAAACACTGAATGGTTTTATGGTTCGGGCCAGTAAAAGACTCGCATATTGTCTAGGCTTTACGGTAGCATTTTAAAAAGGGGAAATTCAGAAAGCTCCAGCCAGTCGGGAAAGCTAGACGGAGATGAAGTGATGCCTGTAGGTCTTTCAGTACACTCAGTATGTGAAGGGTGGACAGCGACTGGACGTCCAGAGACCCACGTCCCTCACGTACGACACTGCTTGTGTTTGCAACCGGGAGTCTTGTCCACTTCACCAAGTATCCTTGAGGATGGGATTAAATTCTACATAACGTGAATTATTTTACCTCGCTTTTAAAACGCTTTAATCGCGAATCGTGTCGTCTGAACTGTTTATTGCGGTATTTGTGTGTGGTTGGCGGCTACGCTGTAACTTGAAATCGTGACCAGCGTTATTCGTCAGTCTTGGATATTCAATGAAACACGCTTGCAGATTCAACATCGCTGCAAGCCTCGGGAGGTCCTGCGTGCTCAGTTGGTCTTAAAGGAGCCGTCAAAGCAGCAGGCAAGGGTAAAATGACTATGTCCGTCCCAGAGAACATATCGGGGTCCGGGGGGAAAGAGGAGGAGAGTGAAGATGAGAGTGAAATCCTGGAGGAAAGCCCCTGCGGCCGCTGGCAGAAACGACGGGAACAGGTACGTCCCTCGAGGCTAATGTGCATATGAAGCATCGCTGTCATTTTCATGCACAGATCATGGCTGTATCAGAATAAAACGTGCTTTGGACAGTAATTAAAGCATCTGAAGGGCTCTGCAAATGTAATCACATAAAATAACGTGCGTGTGGGTGTTTTCGCTACAAACTAGCAATGTTGGTTTTCTGCGCACATGGAGAGTTTACAGTGATTTTGCAGCTGATAAACTGCACACCAAAGACCGCCTATTATGAAAAGCAACATGTTAATCGACGCACAGATGCGTTAACAACACGTCTTAGTGGGTTTTAAGCACGTTTTACAACATTGTATAAGTGTTACACGTAGTTTTCGTGGGATTTTAATGTAAACATTTGAGTTTACGTACAGCCCCTCCCCCTCCGCGCACGTACATACGCGCGGATACAGAGTAAAGTTATATGCTACTATTGTGTTTAGTCGTTTGTGTTTTATGTTGTTTCATCGTTGTATGAGATAAAATGGGCGTGGAAGTGTCAGCCCTCTTCTGTTGGCTTGTGTTGAAGCGTTAAGAGCTCGGATCTCTTTGAGATAAGTCACAGATACTGTATACTAAACCTTATCAGCCTTGGCACACGTTCAGTCTATCTTACAGTACACTGGAATCTTATAGCTACTTATTTTAACAGTATGGTTCTAGCAATGTCAGCTATGAAACTCTCTGCATTCAAATTGTTGCTAATTAAATAGACAACCCCAAGTCTGCAAACTGGTTTACTTCAAATCATACTTGTTTGGCTCAACTAAAGTGGACTATCTGTTTCTGTGAGAAAGTATACTTTTAGTCACAAGTTCACGCGAGAGTGCTAAAATTGTTAGTTCACTCAAAAATGACACGTTTCTCTTAATTTAGTCCCTCTCAGGTCACCCAAGCTGTAGTAGACCTTTCATCAGTAAAACATTTAAAAAGATTTACAGCTAAAACTGTCATCCTTGGTGGTTTTTAAAGACCAAAGCCAAAAATAACCAGCATTTTGGGTGTCAAAATAACCTTTAAGGGCAAAACAACATTAATATCTGTAGCTCCTAATGATGCATTGACGCCCAATGAAGCAAAACAGTCACTCAGTGCAATTAACTTTGTTTGGCTTGTATATGTTTTTTGACTTTCAGAGTACCAGAACAGATGCCATTGACTTTGAAGCCGCTGGCCATTTAAAGAACTTTTTATGAGGACAATTTAATTGTTTATATTTATGACACTGTTCAGATTTATTGTACAACAGCAACTAATTAAAACAAATACGATTAAACTTGTGGTCAAAGAAACTAATTTGTTGCCTGTTAGTGTTTACAGTGTACTCAAAAGCACAGAACAATGCATCACTTTTACATGCATAACTGTGAAAGTTTTCCATTTATGTTACAAGCCTTCTCAAGTTTCTCAGAGGTCAGGGCCATGTCTCAAATGGGAGTTATTTATGTGTCCTTTTTTTCCCTTGCCACTTAATTGTGAAAAGCAATAAAGATGCAAAATTGGATAAATCAGTGGGACAAAGTGGCTAGAGTACAACGAGTAATTATTTCCTGCTTGAATAGCCTGTAAGTGTAAGAATGTTATTAGTATGTGGCTCACACTCCTATTGCATCAGTGTTGTTAATGGTGCCAAAGCGCAAAGGGTTGGCTAAGAGAAGGGCTGACGTGCTTGTACAACGAAAGTGAAAGTTTTGTTTGTGGTGGATATTTACTTTCCTGATTCTGACATTTAAATAGAGAGGCATGGATCAGGCATCACAGCCTTTGTTGTGCAGGTTGATTCAGTTTGTACTTGTGTAAAAAGCAGTAATGTTGGATTTTTTGGGGTTAGTTGCAAAACTGTGGCATTACTGTTTGTTTCAACAGTTTCAGCCTTGTGCTGTTTAGGATTGTCAGGTTTTTTTTTTAAAGTGAGCTTTACTGCATATATAAAAGAACTACGCAAGAATATTAAACTTATCCAGACATTAATTTATTTATTTGTCTAACTTTATTTATTTACTTGCACAAAGCTTCTGCAGTTTATTTTCTTGAGAATAGGTTGATAAGATCTTTTTGATTGATAAGATATTTTTTTTATATTACAAATATCAAACACTACAACAATTAAGGGTGTTTACACAAACATTTTTGCTTAAGTTTTTAACTGTTTCAAAGATTTACATTCAGTGATCATTTTTAAAATGTTACATTTTTCACATTCAATTCTGCAATTCTGAGAGTGACTCAGTCCTGAGCAGGCTTGACAAACCAACTGCAGAAAACACTCTTCAAATCTCTTTGACACTTTAACCAACACTTGGACTAGTTTTGCACATTTACACTTTCTTACGATCACTCCAACAACACAACACATTGTGCATTTTCAAAGTGTGCTTCACACAGATGAGTGGGCTTGACAAACCACCTGTAAAAACACTCTTATTTATACAACCCCCCCCCCCCCTTCTTACTCTTGCACTTAATTCTCTGAGCACTAACAGTTTCTTTGTATAATTAGCTCTTCTTGTGTGTATTGGCTCTTATTGTTAAATCACTGAATGCCTCCTCAATTTTAAGTCACTTTGGACAAAAGTGTCTGCTAAATGTAAATGTCACATGCCAAATGTCATGTACGTGAACCACCAAAACACATGAAGTTTTCTGTCTTAAGCGGCAGTCATGCTGCATTTTTCACCCCATTGACTTCCATTCATATGCATGGCAATGCTGCAGACCGAAAACGCAAGCTCATGCAAGAAGTTTTGCATGTAGCTGCATTCAAAAGTTCGAGTTTGATGTACTCTGACCAGCGATTTCGCATAATGAAAATGCGTGAGACCAATAGAAGATCAAAACGTGACCACTCTGAGCCAAAATTTTAAATACGGAGCAATCGTTCGTTTTATCAGGGTCGCATCATGTTTTATCCTGCCCCTTTTTGCTGCACCATCCAACAGAATTTCACATGCTCAAACTCTAGCTATGACGGAAATGTCGTTATTTAAACAATCATCCTAAATTGTTACAATGTGACAAGATTTCAATTTACTTTAAAAGAAAACCTGCCAGTAAGCAGAGTTTTTGAGTGTAGGTTTACCATGGTTCATCTCTTACACTTAATTAGCTCTGAGCGTGTGTGTGAATGAGAAACTCGAGGTGAAAATGACTCTGTGGACAGATGGGCCAGCAATGATGTTTTCTTGCGACAGCGTGTTATTTTTCACATGGGATTGACACATAGAAACAAGTCCAAATTAAGTCCATTGTTGGTTTCAATTAGCTTTTATTCTAACTCTCTTTTCATCAGTATGATTCTGTTGTGACATGTAAAGCAGCAGCTATGAATTAGCACATTTTCAATTTCAGCTGTAATTTAGGCAGCAGAATAGACTCATTATTAGAGATTTCTGTGATCACGGCCAGCTTGGCATAGCTCTTAAACACTTGTTATGCAACCGTTTTCCACCGTTTCTCAGAAGACTTTCTTTGCAATTTCATCTGATATATTAATATATGTCTGTAGTTTGGCAACACTCGTGATTGTTCTCTTGTGCTGAATATTAGCATGGCATATTTACATGACAACGATGTTAGCAAATCTTTCATTTTTAGCATTTTTTTGTTTAATAAACAGTAAATTAAAATTGACTACTTTAGTTTTCCATTATCATTAGCCGTTATCATTGTTTATTATGAAGATCCTTATTAACTGTATTTCAGATTTGACACTTAACATTCGCATATTTGTCTTCGTTTTTCTTCCCAAATATTTAAATGATTGAACAACTAAATCCACGAGAATGCATTATGCTGCATTACAGATTTCATAGTCAATGCAATCCATAGTTAGTGAGAGGGATTTAATTATTAAACGAAAAAGTGTGCGCAAGAGTCGAGCCGATCTTCAGTATCAGCGCTTTCCATAATCTCAGCAGATAGCAGGATTCTTGTCTGAACTAAATGAGCCACATCCCAGAGAGTAAAAAAAAGCCTAGTCATCATAACTTTCCTAAAGCCATCAGTATAGGAAAGGAATAATTAGCCTGTGAGGGGGGGCTCGGTAGATCTAAAGTTCACCTAGTCTCTGTGTGTAATGAGCAATGCTAATTAAATGTTCTAGCAGTTAGATCTGTGACTCTTCAGAATTCCCAGAGGCAAGTTCTTTTTCACGGCTGTGCCTGCATTTACAACTGTCTTAAAGTTGCAGGCACCCTTATTTACATGGATCTGCATGCGTTTAGTCATTCTGCTCACCATGCATAACGTTTGTGGCTCTTCCTCTTTTTCAGCCTTTTTGTATCTCAAACACACATTAAGGCACATTCACCAGGATGTAGTAGGATCAATGTTGTGTTTGGCCTTACCAACCCACTGATTTTATCTTGATGCAGGTCTTATGAATATTTGTGCATTACTGAATGGAGGAGAGACGCTTTACTTAGACACAGCAAATGTAATGTATTAGGAAATTGGTAGCATTTAGTTCTATTTTTTACTGTGGCTGCACTTTAAGGCTAAATTTACTTGACAATGATGTAGCCAAAAGTGGAAATGTTTTCCTCTTGCATTTGAAAAAAGTTTCATGTTTATACAACATGATACGCGTTTACACATCCATAAAAAACGGTCATAAACTCAGTATTACGTACAGTATGTCAGGCCAGTATTTGCTGCTGTCACCTGGCTAGTAAACAGTATCTGTAAGAAAGTGAATGACGTGTAGTCTGCTGCTTAGGGTCAGTGCTGATGTGTATTCAGAATTAGATGAAGCGTTAGCAAACACTTGAATGACGTTTACACATTTACATCATAGACGTTTGTTTGCATTTGCCTTTTATTGTTTTCACTGTCATTGTTTTCAAAGAATCTCATTTTCGAGCGTTTACACAGACATGTCAACAGTGGTATTTACAAAAACATCTTTTTATCTTACATTTTTATGTTAAATTTATGCATTTGTAGTCACAAAAGTGCACAAAGTGCATAAAGTTTCCCATGTTGTCATGTAAATGGTGTTTGTGGTAATGGGACCAGTGGTCATGGGACAAAAATTGTCATAGGTATGATCTTAAAATATTTATTACAAACTATTTCAAATATATATTTTGACCAACTGTTTGAGAAGGCAAAATTTATAATGTTTGTATTGCAATAGACTTAAGTGACTCATTTTGGCCATAAGTGAATAATGAGTGCAATAATCAAAGGTGACTTTCATGCGTATTTTGTTAGTAAATCTGGTAGGTGTAAACGGAGGTCAGAGTCAGCTCCAAATTAGTGTGACTTGAGTTCCAACTTCAAGTAGGAGTTTTAGTTCACTGACAAACAAAATGCAAAATCACATTCATAATCAATTTAATCACGCGATACTGAAGCTTCTCTGTTAACTGTGGTTCTTTGTGATAAATGCTGCTACATCTGAAAGCACATGAAAATACCATTTAATAACCTGTTTCTACAACAAACCCTCTTTATAAGTTCAGTCGAGTGTTTAAATTAAATCCTTTTATGAGATGATTCTGTAGTTGTGTGATTATGAATCAGTGAAAGCCGTTAAATCTTCAGTTTATTCAAAATTGGACTACTTATTTATTACAATATACCTTGGGAAAATGCCAGAAATTGTTCCAACTATTGACAAATACTTAATTCAAGTACTTTTGGTAAGTAGCAGAAAAGCCATAACTTTAAAATGGTTTCAGGTTGATCCTCCAGCAAGGGTTCAATGGATAGGAATTGTAAAGTAAATACACTGTATGGAGAGTCTGACGTTTAACCTAAGACTTGATTAAAGTGCAAGAAGTGTTGGCAAAAATGGGCTGAGTATGTCATTGTAAACAATATGTGATGTTCTTCAAATGTATTGAGACTTGATTTTGTATTCTGTAAGCCCTATGACAACCTCTTTGGTTCCATAACGCCCCTCGCAAAACCAACCCCACCCCACACCCCGACCTTTTTTTTTAAAATTTATTCAGCAGTCTCTATGGGGAATTCTTGGATTTCTTCTTCAAGGCTTATTTGGAGTTTTTGTGCAGGAGCGCCCTCTAGCCTTCAGATGGAGCTTTACAAATGAGCAGAGATCTGTGCTTCACTGACAAGATGTGCATGACAATCTTAGCTTTTTGATTTATCGCCCACGCCTATGCATAAGTTTTAATCATCAAATAAAACCATAAAAGCAAAATAAAAAGTTAATACTAAAAATAGCCAAACATTCAAGAAGATCTCAATGATACTAAAACGCCCCTGGTGTATGATGCTGTTTATTGTGTAAATAAATATGTGGTTGGGTCATATAAACAATGACATAAGCATTCATAGAGAATATAGAAGCTTTCAAAACCAGTTTCTCATAACTCAATAACTGTCACTGTCAATAGTCTGTTTAGCACTTGTAAATTGGCTGTTGGCCAATGGTTTCATGGAGCGCCAGTCAGTTTTGCTTAAGTGAAGCAAGTTTTGTATTAATAGTGGCTTTTTGTCTTCACGTTGACGGAAGATTCTACAAGCATCTGTAAAAAGTCAAATTACCTGCTTAAAGGTGAATAACCCTTCAAGTATTTTTCACAGTTGGGTATGAAGTCTTTTGTCATTCCTCCAAAATGAATATTTCTATGGAAGCCCTCGTGGTGATAAGAGATTTGCCATGTTTCAGACAAGCTGACAGTGTTCCTGTGTCTGTCAGGAATACAGACATAGATGATATAGGTGAAGCAAACTTTAAAACCAAAGAAACTGTTTAAACATGATTTATGTCACTTCAGATTTATATATCATCCATAAAAAATGTGATATTTTTAGCTTTTCTCAGAGTGTGTAGCAGGGTGAGTGTTGTAACAGATACCATGAAATAGCTGCAATAGTAGAAGACGTAGTGGAAAAAAAGGTTATTTTCATTAACTGCCAACTTTGGTTCAGACAGTTCAGCATAACCACACACCGCATATCATGTCTATGTACACTTCATGTAAATATTTACTAAAATGCTATTTGTTGCTGTTTACTGGAACTATGTAAACAGTTCAGGTTCCTCAGACAGCTTCAATGATTGTAATGGGAGCAACCACGCATGGTGTAAACTCTGCTTAGTTGTAAGTGGTTATGGTCGCTGCTGAGCAACATCAAGGTTTGGCTCATTAATGGGGAATTTACTGCGCTACCAGCATCAGGTAACTGCAAATACCAGCTACCTTACAAAATATAAATGCAATCCATCCAGTCATATTTATAATGCATTACGGATTTGACTCAAGGAGGGTGATCTTGAAAATATTTGAGAATATTCAGTATTAATTTTTTAATTAATGCAAATTAATTAATTTATATATATATATATATTCAATGTTTTTAAGACTTCATATAGAACTTTACCAATTATAGTGTTAAGCATTTCTATTTTAAATAAATGCTGTTATTTAGAATGTTCTGTTCACCAAAGAACATCAAAAATACAGCAGTTTTCTACATCAATTATTATTATCATAATAATTAAAAAGAAGATATGTCTCTTAGTTACTTTTTTATTCATTTGGCAGATGTTTTTTTTTATCCAAAGCGACTTATACAAATGAGGATAAAAGAAGCACATCATGAGCACCAGATCAACATATTATATAATAATATAATTTCCAAAGGATCATGTGATACTAAAGACTTTTAATAATGATGCTAAAAATTAGTTTTGACATTACAAGAGTAAATACATTTTTTTTAATATATTAAGGAGAAAATTATTTAATATTGTTCTAAAATTTCACTTTATTTTACACAGTAAAAAATGCTGGGTTCCACACGATTCCTTCATGTCCCAACACAAATCCATTAATGGAACTTAATAGTTTTTACAAATTTAAGTGGATTGAACATAAAACAATTAAGTTGTTTACTGTATTTTGGCTTAAAGAAATGCAACCATTGTCAATATAAGAAATGTCAGAAAAACTTTTAAACAGTAGCATTTTTTATCATATCACTGTAGCAAAAAAAAAACTCATTTACTCAATACCATGATATAATTTTGATCCTTTCTCTCACTACTAGTGCAATTTGTACTGTCATTATCAGACACTCATGGGCAATGGACCCTCTCACCCTTTGAAAGCTGGTGGTTATGCATGTAAACTAATTAACTCATTGGAGAGGAAAAGCAATCATCAGGGTGTGTGCGCGCATGAGAGCGCGAGAGAGAGAGAGAGAGCAAGCCTTGGCTAATGTCCAGTGTAAAGCAAAACCAGAGAGCGCCATCTGTCTCACTGCATTAAGCCATCCATATGGTATTTCATGCTCCCACTGAAGGTCCATACCATTCATTTATCCAGATTCTAGGAAAACAATAATGTTGGCCTTCTTATTGTGACCACTGCTCATCTTTCTTCGACACTCTATATTTTCAAGATGGCTTTCATGGACATTCTCTGATTTGCGCTGGCATTGGGCTGTAGTAGACTGTGCCAGCCTCTCTCAAAAAGATCTCTAAGTCCCAGAAGACTGGCAGAGTTGGTTTCCTGTGACAGCCAGAGTGTTAGTGGTTGGGCGGAGAGGATTTAGATTAGTTCGGGGAATATTCAAGCCTTCACATGTCAATATAACCGATACTTACTGTTGTTTTTGTAAGAAATCACAAGTCTGTATTCCCAAAGACAGCTGATACATTTTGATTTACTACTATTATAATTATTATTATTTTTATTTAGAGCAACATGATGTTAGGGAATGCTCTTGTTTAAAGGGATTGTTTACCCAATTATGCAAATTCAGTCATCATTTACTTACCCTTGACATGTCACCAACCTGTTTTGAGTTTCTTCCTTCTATTGAACACAAAAAAAGACTTTGATAGACTCATTCATTGACATTCATAGAAGGAGAAACAACACTACTGAAGTCAGTGACTACTGGATTTCTAACTTTTTTTGTGTTTAACAGAAACAGATGTTTGTGACAAGATTTGGGTGAACTATCCATAAATCTTTTTGCTTTATGTATTTTAACGTTTAATTTGAATGTAAGTACTGTTTTTTTTTTTATATATATCTAATTTGAAATGGACAATGAAACCTTCAAACCTTGCCGTTCACCACCAGTAAGACATATTTTTTGTTCTGTCACAAAGGAAGATATTTTGAAGAGGTTTCTTGTTTAAATAGCAATTATTTAAACCCCAGCGATCATCTTTTATTTTTTAACCAGATAAAATCATACAGTTTCAAAATAATAATAATTTTTTTTGAAAGAGAGAGAGAAACAGTCACACATTCAATTCCCTCAGTTTTAGACCCATGACTGTGTTTTTAGTTTCGGTGGCAGTTAGTGTAAGATTCACTTTTCTCCTCAGAAGTTGAAGTGATTAATTGAGCAGGAATAATCCGCCGTACTTCTTCGATCAGCTGAGACAATGCATCCATTCAGGGATGTGAGTTCAGAGATCCTGGATGGCAGCGATATGTCTGAACTTATTAATGTCATGTGTGAGTCTGTAGAATTAGCTTTTGATGACAGCTTGAGTATTTCAGTTCA
Source organism: Danio choprae (assembly GCA_903798125.1). Classification (NCBI taxonomy): domain Eukaryota; kingdom Metazoa; phylum Chordata; class Actinopteri; order Cypriniformes; family Danionidae; genus Danio; species Danio choprae. The sequence goes on from CAIGQW010042275.1 coordinate 2,590,683, forward strand.
CTCATGCTCTAAGAATCCTAAATGAATCACATCTGACTGACTAGCAGTAGCTAGACCAGAACTGTCAGATTTCACAGATACAAGACAGAACTGGAATTCCATCCAGCGTTCAGCTTTACTTTAACTGGTGAAGAGAAAATAGTGACATCCATAATGCATGATTTCCCGGATGATTTATTTACGCAGTTTCTATAGTCCTGGAAAGCCTGGAAATATCAAGTTGTGTTTTCAAGGCCCTAAAATGTAAGTTAAAATCATGTAATAGTTAAAACTGAATGGAAATTTGAGTTGATTTTATAGTTATAGTTATACTTATTAAAGCTCACCAAAAACATTGTTTTGGTTTGTTCAACATAACATTATTAAAACTAGTTTTGTTCCAATATTTTAAATTTAAAAATGGTAGTGAATTGTGACCAGCATAAGGCTTTTGGAAAAATTATTAAACAAAAGTCCCAAAAGTACCATAGAGATCTCCATTGTATGGGCAGAATATTCACTGGGATTCTTTTTTAATTAAATATATATATTTATGTTCCACAAAGAAAAGAGTATGTATGAAAGAGTGCAGATTTGCATTGACTATTACATTTATACATTATTGCAGTTTTTGGGCACATTTCCCATTAAGGACTGGAATGGGTTTAGTATTTGTAATAGTTTTTTTTCCTCAATATCAAAACATGATACTTCTTTATGAATATTCGTGTTTCATTCTTGTGATCTACAAGAACTTTACTGGATCCTCTATTTCAGTAGGGTTGCATTAATGCACACATTTACTTTGTTTTAAGGCAAGATTGTGTCTTTTGTGATTGAATTCAGGCTGGTCCCTCAGGCTACATGATGAATTGACATAGAATTGCACTCGTGATTAAGCAAAAGCTGTCATTTGTCATGGACATCTTGTCAGGGAAGCACGTTTGTGTGGCCAGTAGTAATTCTTCTCCAAAGGTCAGAGGGCGCTCTCCAGAGTTGCATGGAACCACCAAATATTCACAAAAGAAACCCAGGAAGTCCCTATAGCAGTTGGTGAATAAACAGAAGATTTAACTGCTTTCATTGATTCAACGTAATTAATAAACACGTCTACAACTGCGACAGCATATGGTTTATCTGAGTTATTCATATAATGAAGTATGTAATCATGCAGTGCTTTTGTCACTGCTCAGAATACAATGAAATATGTTGCTTGTCTTATTCTGTTTAAGCCACATCACCTCACAGGATTATTTATTTCGGATAAAACCAGTGGACCAGTGGAAGTGAGTTTGGAGTAAAAACATGTCATTATATGTGGTATTTTCACAGGCTTTCAGATTTTGAATTATTTACTAGTAAGGGCTGAAGTTTCATGTGAAGTTACACAACAGATGTCAATATTGCAGAATGATTGTTGTGAACCATATTTCTGTGTAGTAAATGCTGCTCCATCTGAATTCGTGTGCTGGAGATTTACTGCTGATCACAGTCCCGGCTTTACTGACAAATGCACGTCTTCCATTTATTGTGCAGCCCTACTGGTCCCTCAACCAGCCAGTTAAGTTACATGAAAACTGCTTGTTGAAAAATTTATGTTTGGGATATTTTATATGATAATACCGTATGAATAAACTGATACCAAGTCTTAATATTGGTTGACTATTAAAATCTATTTCTTTAGACAATGACAATGGTGTTGCTGAATAAATATATATATATATTATATATGGGCCTCACGGTGGCGCAGTGGGTAGCACGATCACCTCACAGCAAGAAGGTCGCTGGTTCAAGCCTCGGCTTGGTCATTTGGCATTTCTGTGTGGAGTTTGCATGTTCTCCCTGTGCTGGCGTGGTTTCTCTGATTTCCTCTGAGTGCTCCGGTTTCCCCCACAAGTCCAAAGACATGCGGTACAGGTGAATTGGGTAAGCTAAATTGTCCGTAGTGTATGAGTGTAAATGAGTGTATGGATGTTTCCCAGTGGGTTGCTGCTGGAATTTATATATTAATATATTTATTTTTATATATATATTTTTTTTTATTGGTGAGCAGGGTCAACTTAAGCATGCAGTAAGTTAGTAAAATAAAGATGGTGGCTTTGTGAAAAGACACACACAATATTTATGACAGGTTTTCATGAAAGTCTTGGTCACTTTTTTAAAATTCTTTTTAAGAATTTACTGCAGCAATAAAATTTTGATTAATAAAAAAAAGTGAGATTAACAAACTGGTGACAATTTGTAGTTGGAAAAAGACCAATATATTGCAGTCTATTTAAAATAGCAGTAGAGACAGCAGTAACGTGATGAGATCGTATTGGGAGGCCTCTGGTTATTTCCCACCCCCATTGTTTATACTGTCAAGTTGTATCATTTAGATTTTTTTTATTTATTTATATATTTTTTAAATGTTGCAGGTGTTTTTTGGCCACGTTGCTGTAAAGAACTGCTCTTTTGTGACAAATGAAAGTTCGTAGAGGAAGAAAAAGAACCGCTGGAAGAGCAGATAAAGCTTTCAGTCCGTTCACACTATGACTTCCCACATCTTCAGCATTACAATGCCGAGCATTCATGAGTCGTGAGTGCAGTGACTAACACTGTTTTGCGTGGACATCACATCATGCTTTTATTCTACAACACCATTTGTTTACATTCCTCTCATCGTCCTTGTCCATATCTCTCTTTTTACTAAGTCATCATTCTCTGATGTCGTCTTACACCACTTTCCAAGTCCATCCTCATTGATCGCTCTTGGTATTAACCCCTCATTCAAAGCCAAAGCTCTTAAATCAGTCAGTTCTGCATAATTTGATCCTACAAGCCCGCTGTGACTGATCCTCACTTCTGAAGTGGCAGTAATGTCTAAACCCAGTGGCGCACTTGTCCTGATTTGGCTTTTAAAAAGATTTATTTAATAAAGTGGTGCATTAGACACCACTGGCCTAAATTTGGACTTCTGCGTCCTGCTGTACAAAACAGTCCATTCTGGGGATAAAAAAAAACTCTATTGAGAACATATTTATGAGTAAGTGCAACTACAAACCTGCCGTAAACTCTTTAAACCCCTGGCTTATATTTCATTCTCCAACTTCCGCAAACATAACTCTGGTTTACCCGAAAGCATCGCCATTCAACACTTACTGCTGGTTTCGCCAACTCTTTATTTCCTACGTGAATGCAAGATAAAAGCTTGGTGCTTTGGGAGAGGAATGCCCTGAAGCAAGAGCTGAAAATACAATGCCTCTGTCAGCACTCTTTCCGTAGTTAAAGTCACACAATACAGCTGAAGCTGGAAGTGAATGTAGTGAAAGCTTGATGAGACTGACACTTCACTCGTAGGATTATCACGTTGACTGCTCTTTTGGAGTGTCTGCCAAGTGTGCGAGTCTTAGGAAGGGTCAAACTGATAACATTCACAGGGCATTTAGATATACAAGAATCAGTGGGTTTGTTGCTTGTTGTGTGTGTGTTCTTTCCATCCTGACAATTTCTAATTCCCAAGAAGGGGGAAATGTTTAACCGGAGTAATTTTTAAACCAAGATTAGCATAACCCTGGGTTACCTTCTTTCCTTCATTTTACTGTTCTTCTTTCACCCTGGGTTAGTTATTTATCCTGGAAAGGAGTTTGAAAATAATAAACACAGTGTATGCTTTTAAGCTGTGAATAATTGTGTTTATTGATTTGGGGAGTGTGAATTGACACTGGGTCTTGGGATGGATTTCCAGAGTGGATTAGATTCTGATTGATTAGCTGTTCAGTTGATCTAAATTGACTTTAAATCTGGCATTTTAAAGTTGGATAATTCTGTTAATTATACAGGGTAAATTCTAACTAGGTACTTTACAAAATAATCAGTTTTAAACATTAAAAGAAAGGCTTAGTTTATGTGATTAAGAACTAGAATGGATTGTAAGTTTGGGGTTTTTTTATTGAGTATTAAGGTTTTTAAATAGAAAAGAATTTTAAACATATTTAGTTTTTTTTTTTTTTTTTTTTTGCTTTTTCAACAGCTAAACCTGGCTTTCATTACAAAGATATAGTTATACAAGCTGGCATGGTGTTGAGAAAATAAAATAAAAATACTATAAAAAATAATATTATGAAATATTACAGTATAAAGGTACTTTATTTCTCTGAATTCTTAAAGATTTTATTAAGTTAATTATTATTCACTATTATTGTCAGTGTTCGTCTGTGTCATCATTTGTTTTCATGTCATGTGCTATTGTTTTCTTCATGTGATCCTTTTGTTCTGTCTTTTCCCGCCATGTTCAGTGTTCATTAATCTCACCTGTGCCCATCCCTTGTGCCCTGTTAGTTTAATCATCCCTCTGTCTATTTAAACCCTTCCGTGTGTATCATTCGTTGTCTGGTATTGTATTGTCCTACGTTGATGTCCTGTCTGCCCGTTTCCAGTGTCTGTCATCAGTAAGTGTTTGTAAAATAAATCCGTCCTTTTGTTTATACCGTGTTCCTGTCTTGTCATGTCCAGCATTGCGTGTGACAATTATCCTAATGACTTTTCAGCAGTCCTTATGCCAGTCTTAAAAATCTTTCCGAACCCTTTCTAATGTGCTGATTTGTATGTTAAAATACATTTTTCATTTGTCAGAAATTGAATGTTCAAATAAAACAACTGTTTATTTCAAATGGAAATATTTTGTGTGTGTGTGTGGGTTAACATTCAATTTTTGAGAAATAAAAGATTTATTAACAATATATTACTTGCTTGTTCAGATGACAATTTAAGACTAGTAGCTTGCAGTTGTTGTCAGTATACAGTGATGGATCTGCTCAGATGTGGTGATCAACAAAGAATGATTCATCTGTGTAGAGGGAAAAAACTGTAACACCAACCCACGTAAAATAAAAGTTACATTTTAAGCAGAAGTTAAAGTTCTGTGCTGCAGTTTTAAATAGTCTCTACGAAGCATTTATGCATTTAACATATATACAAGGCTAATGATCTTCATCCCAGTTGGTCTATTGAATGTTCTTTAAAAGAAATTGCCTGTTTATAATTGTTTCTGTCAGCTTACAAACAAATTGCATAAAAACGCTCCTCAGAATAAAGTGCCTTGTTTTCCCTTTTAAAAAGTTGGGTGGTGGACGACATGGAAATACCAGCATTTCGGCTCCTCTCAGGCAGCTCCTCGATTTAGGCAGAGAACTTTTACCAGAAGAATGCGGACTAACACGTTTGTGTCTCCTTCATGTCATGTCATGTCATGTCATGTGTTCTTCTCCACCCTCAGCCCCCTGCGTAGGGTGCCTTCGGGCTGTTTTGGTGGTCTTGAGTGACACTGGCACTTCAGCTAACAAGGGTTGCTTGTTTTCACATCTGGAATTGGGTCTCTATCCCAGTGTGTTACACAACCCGCTTTGCTCCAGCATTACGGCAGAGAGCAGACATAAGAGTCTTCTGTATGTCAGTTCAAACCGGTTCTCTATAGGGTCACCTTTCTCCATCACAAAAGTAGACACCCCATAGAGAGAGGCTTAGCATTTGTAGCATTTAGTCCTTTTATAGGGGGCCTATTATGCATCTGGGCTTGGTTTGCCGAATCCCCGTTCATTATGATAATTGTATACCTGGAAATCTGTACCTGGATATAAAGCGCTGATTCATCCAGGAATGCATGGAAATCCATTGGCATGTTCTCTCTGATAATCCTCCTCAGAGATGTTTCATGGCATGTAGAAGGGAGAACTGAGCATGCACGGTTAGGTTTCCTCAGATGAATGTAGTTCCATAGAAAACAACTTATTGGATTTCATACATTATGCAGGAAGAGGCAATACTGTTAGAAGCGTATCAATGACAGACGCAGGATAGTGGATGAAAGAACAGGAAATGAGGATCGTAATGTTTGTTTTCATTGCGAAGACTGGTCTGCAGGTTCAATTCAGAAAAGGCTTTCAAAGCACAAAGCGTGAGATATCAGCTGGTTTAATGGGCACAGTGTTGCTCTTTTTCTTTTTTTTTTGGAGGTTAGAGTATCTAACAGCTTATTCTCAAAACATTTGTTAGAGATTTGTAAGCAAAAGAGACCTGAAACCGAGACCAGAACATCACAGCTGCATTATTTTGACAGTGGTTTACTATGTGGATAGTTTGACATCTTTTTTTCAATTATTATTTAGAAGATTTAAAAAAAAAACATTTATGACCGCTGCTGTATATACTGGATTCACTGTAAAAAGAACAGCCTTACAGTCATACATTGATTGGTCACATTGAATGTTTTTGATACATTTAAAAGAACCACTTATAAGAGTCATTTGTTCAGGGAACTAGACTGGTCACACTGCAAATGTTTTTGACTCGTATAAGAAGACTGGTTCATAATTTGTTCGGGAGTCTAATCATATTGGTCACATTGCACATTTTACACTCAAAACATGACTTTTGCTGCTTGTTCAAACTATTTATTTAAAATTAATTGAAACAACACAGTTTTTTGGGGACAACTTTAATTGTTTTATGTTCAATCCACTTAAATTTGTAACTCAATTAAGTTAACTTAATCGATTTGTGTTGACAACATGAAGGAATTTTGTGGAACCCAGCATTTTTTGCAGTGTATGTTCAGGAATTAGATTACATTCCTAAAAAAAGAGACGTTCCTCTACTTCCTAGTCTTTTACGTAAACATTTCTATTAGCAAAATCAAAAGGATGTGATGTTTGTGCATTCACGAGACGTTTTGTTTTTCCTTCTGTTCTGTGACACATGATGAATGCTAATGCAAGGTTCATGAGGATAATCCTGAAAAAAAATGCTGTAATGTCATTGTGTCATGCACAGATGAGGGATTAATCCAAGCTCTCATAGTTTCACATGGTCAGATTAGTATAATCTATGTATTTTTAATTCTCTCATCTGTCGAGCAAATCTTTTGTTAAGTGTATTACTACTGGTCACAATGTATGTTTTTACTTCACCTAAAAGACCTAGCTCATAAGCACACTGCTCACGCTGTATGTTTAGGATTCATCTCAAAGAATCATCAGAATAATTAAATGTTTGTTTCATGCTAAAATAAATAAAGAAATTCAATAGCTGCATTGAGACACAAAACAGAACATTGTTACATTTCCGATTTAAAAGAAGTTTCTGAAATGAAGTTTTCTTAAGACATTACAGTGACTTTAAGGCGTGCTAATGTAGACCATGTCCCCTATGCATATGTGTTTTTCTGCTTTTCTTTTTTTTAGTACATTGAATTTATTGCTCTGCCATGGCTAGTAGGTCATAATTTGATAAATCCTATTAACATCTCTTATATGCGTCACTGGAGGACACTGCTGTCAGGGTGTACGCAAGCACTTAAAGTCCTAAAATGTCTTAAATTTCAAAAACAAAATATTAGGCCATAAACATCCTTAAGATTGACTGAAATATTGTCTTGTAGGTCATTTTAAAAGGGTCTTCATTTCCTATGTCCATGTAAAGTACCCAGTCGGGCCAATGCTCATCCAATCACCAAACTTTAAAAAAAACTCCACTTATAACTATTAATAATATAATAAACAATATGATTTAACTATCTTCCTTACAATGACATTTGTTTAAATGTTCTCCATGTGTATATATAGACCATATATGGTGAGGACACTGACCTGGACAGACTGTTATGTATACATTTAGTTCATTATGGTTTTTAAAGCTTGTCAATATTTTAATTTTAATATGTTGTTGAAAAAATATGCATGTATACAACTAGGGTTTGCTTGTTTTGACACATTGTGGCTAAGAAATAACTCATTTAAAGTTTTTTGGATGAGGCTAATAAAACAAAATTTCCACTGTCCCAACCTTAAACGTCTGAAATTTTATACATAATGGTCTTGAAAATGTCTTTAAAAGTCTTAAATTTGACTTTGAGAAACCTGCAGAAACCCTAGCGGTACAAGCCTCATCCAGGGTCAACTGCCTTTGATTGCCAATCATTTTGAGACACTTGAGAAAGACACTTTCTGGCTTGCATAAGGAATTGAACGTTTTTTTTATTTGTTTTTAAAGACATTCATTGTCTGTTTGTGTGGCATCTAAGGAATTAATTAGCTCCAAATGTAATTGGAAGTGGTTATGTTGTCCTTGAGTTCTCAGTCTTATGTAATCCAGCTTTCTTGTGCTCAGGCATTTGTCAGTAAAAGTGTCATAAAACCTGTTCAGTTTTACTGTTTTCCTAAGGTTGATTTATATCAGTCCGCCTTTTTAATGGCAAGTTTAACTTCTGAGCCTAGAACACAATGGCGATTTACAAGCAGTGTGCTTGAAATGGAAAAATAGTCTTTGGTTGCTCAACGTGTATTTAGCATCACAATGTGCATATCTGCAATAGTCACATCATGTGTAATGTCAAGTAGGGATCATAGATGACTAGATACGCATGTGATTTGTGGAGTAATTGCAAAGTTTAACTATTATTAGGGGTGGACAGTATGACCAAAATTCTATATATGGGTATGAGTAATTTAATTTCAGGGTAATGATATATTTCACAATATAGTTTTTTAAAAGGGTAGGTCTTCCTGAAAATCAACAACAATGGTTATAATAAATAAACATATATGATTAAATATTTTTTTTAGTTTAGGACCTTTAGTAGGACCTTGTTAAATATTGTAGTGATGAACAATATTTTCAAACTCCTTTTGGCTGAGCTAATGCAAATATATTTCTAAAATCAAACAACGTGCTTCAGGGGTAATTAATATGTCTGTACTCTATGGTTAAGGGATTTATAAAGATAAACAATAAAATCCAATGCACTCAAAGTAGATAAAAATTGTATTTTTTTACTTTTCAAGTGCCTTGAACTTATTTTTTTGTTGTTTGCCAATATATTTCTGTTTGAGTGTTTTTAATTTACAGGTTATATTATAGAGTCAGGTTTGATATTTTTATCCCCCGTAAGTGTTCGCTTCTCACAACAAATTAAAATTAGTCTTGTGATTTTATAACCCCAATTGATTCCTTGATTCTAGATAGAACTAAATTGTATTCCTTTATTTTTATTAGTGTAACTCAGCAGCCCCTGAATAAATGTCTTATGGGACAGGCATTAGGACCCAGCGGGAGGCTGCTTGGGAGCGATATTGTAAAGAAAATTGACTAACAGAGCAGATACTGAATTCAGCTCCATATGATTGATATTAGTCAATAAGTCATTCCTTTTTTATATATTCTAAAATATGACTAAGTATTTTATGACAACCTCTTTTTGTTTGTGTATTTTTCTGTTATCTTCTTAATGTAAAGTTTACAGCGCCCCCATGTGGATCAGTTGTGTTACTGGGCAGGCATTAGGACCTATTAGGCATTAGGATATTGTACACTGAGTTATTCTGTACTCACAGTTCATATAAATCACAGATAAAAGTTCACATGAAATTGCTGACCTGATATAATTACGAGCGCTCCAGTCAGTGCTTCCCTCGGGCTCATGCACACTTCAAATTCTGTACCCAAATACTGTTAGACTTTCCCAAAAAACAAAAATTTATTTAATTTTGTATTTTGGCTACTGTATATTTGTTTTTCTACTTTCTACTATATTTATGCTTGATTTATACTACAAAATTCCCCTGGTCATTTGAAAATATTGAATACAACTTTCCTGAAAAATTAGTTTTCATATTGTAATCACATTTTTTGTTTATTTGAAATATTGCATATCTAAATAAAGTGCTTCTTTTTAAGATGTTATAATCAATGATACACATTTATTTGTGCTTGAACTGCTACTTAATTCTGTTTAGTACAACTAAATATTACAGTAACTCTCTAAAACCTGTCTCTTGTTCTACACTTACAGTAGCAGAATAGCCTGACATATAAAGCTCTTTGTCAAGGCTTACCAAACAGTATTATCAGTTTGTAGTCATATGTTTTTTCAGTGTAAGACCCAGTTAAATCCATCCAAGGCCTTTTAGAGGACAGCTGCATCTCAGCTTGACTGAATCATGTAGTGCCTGCTTCTATAAGCTGACCCTTCAGCAGGAAGGGGCAAATTCAGCTTTTAAAAATAGAAAAAAATCGAATCAGTTTGTTTTCCTCTAGACAGATGTGATAATAAAAGCGCTGGTTCTGTACAAAAAAAAGAAGAGAAAAAAGCATGGAGACTAGAAGTGTTTAGTGAGCAAACATCAATGTGCCTTTTCTGTGTCACAAGGTTAATTTACAGCATTGCAAAGACAAAAACGAACGAGAATTTACAAGCCGTTGAATGTATCTGTGCTGTCATTCTTGCACAGCCCGAACCACAACTTGCACCATGGGAGATTTGCAGAGCGATGAGGGGGTGGAGAAGGAGGCGTGTGCTTCTTCTTCGTCTTCACAGAAATACTCATTGAATACCAAGAAGCTGATTCTAAAATATCACATTTGCAAACACTGTAGAACGTTGCGCAACATGAAGTAAATATTGCAGATATCACTAGCTAAATGGTACTTTGTATGAACTTGGCAGAGTCTTAAGCTCTAAAACTCCCTTTCCACCCTCTGTTCCTTTTTTTTAGGTCAGTCAGGGAAATGTCCCAGGCATCGAGAGTGCGTACTTGGCCATGGACACCGAAGAGGGGGTGGAGGTGGTGTGGAACGAAGTGCAGTTTTCAGACAAGAAGGTTTTCAAGTCCTTTGAGGTACAGCCATGCTTGTTTTCCAACATCAATATTGTGGGTGGGATACTAAGCATGCTGCACCGCGAAACATCTGTGAAATGTTACTGTATCGTAGCGTCATCATTCTGGTATGGTGACAGAAACAACGCTTGAAATGTAAAACCTAAGTGTTGACATGCTTTTTGTTACGCAGGAGCGGATAAGAGAGATGTTTGAGAACCTGATGCAGGTGGAGCATCCCAACATTGTGAAGTTTCACAAGTATTGGCTGGATATGAGGGAAAGCAGAGCGAGGGTGAGACTCAAAACACACCTGATGGAGTCAAACATCTGCGTGAACTTTGCCCTGAATTCAGGCATTCATGCTTTCTTTCATTTCACGCCACACAGGTGATTTTTATCACCGAATATATGTCATCTGGAAGTCTCAAGCAGTTTCTGAAAAAGACCAAGAAGAACCATAAAACTATGAATGTGAAGGTGAGCTGTTGCATCAGTCTCTGAAATTAAAAAGATCACTTGCTGGAAAGCTGGAGGACAACACCACCTTCTGGTAGAAATATGACAAAATCCTGTGCTTTCTGTGTGTTTCAGGCTTGGAAGCGGTGGTGCACGCAGATACTCTCTGCACTCAGGTAATAATAAAAAAGAAATAATGTTACATATGGCAATTTTTAAAGATGGGGTAAAAATGTTTTCCCAAGTCAGCCATTTGTTGCTTGATTTCCCCAAAAGTGTAAACACTGTGGCTCTGTGCGGTGCTTTCAAAACATTGCTTTGTTTAGCAACGTTGACTTAACCAATGGAGGGAGTTTGGGGACGGGATGTTTGTTTATTTAGCCAATGACAGATGAAGGGGAGAGTTTGGTGGGGGAAATGTGAAAAAGGTTTTTGGGATTCATAATGCAAGCCATCCATTTTATTAGTACTTTAATAAATAAATGTGTGTAAATCATTTATACTTTTATTTATATTTATTTTAAGAGTTAAGAAATCAGTATTTGGGGAAAATGACCCAGATTTTCAATCACAACAGAACAAAGAAAATTCTGACCTATTGTCTTTGTCTTGAAAGAAAATCTAGATGACTTTATTTGATGTATATTTTACATATTTGTATATGGCTATAGAAAAAAATTAAGAGGCCTCTTGAAAATACTTAAGATATAAGGTCTGGGTTTGAGTAAAACATTTGTTTTATTCTATAAAGGCAGGCTAACATTTCTTCCAAATATTGCCATGTACAGCAAGAAAATGGCATTTGGTTGGAATAATAAATGTTTTTTTTAATTTGTTGTGATTTGAAAATCAGGTTGGTTTCACCCAATATTGATTTTCTTAACTCTTTAAATGTTTTCATAAGGCTGTTTTCATAAGGTGCCTTGTTCTCAAGCATGAAAGGCACATTTTTTGAAAACAGACAACATTTCTATTTTTACTTCAGCACATAGCCATACAGTGTGTGTGTGTGTGTGTGTGTGTGTGTGTGTGTGTGTGTGTGTGTGAATATGCAGAAAAAATGCATTTCTTATTTTTAAACATTTCTTATGTTTTTGTAGTTTAAACTTTTTTATCTTATTATTAGAATTTGCGATTCTAAATATAAACACACAAATATTTCTATCGAATTGTTAATTAAATGTTTATTTGTATAGAAATATATATATATATTTTTTTTTTTAACTTATTTTTTTCCTTTTTCCGATTTTAAGTTGTGGGTACAAGCACTGATGTTTTATTCCTTTTCTCTTTAGTTACTTACACTCATGTGATCCTCCCATCATCCATGGGAACCTGACCTGTGACACCATCTTTATCCAGCACAACGGCCTCATAAAGATTGGTTCAGGTATGACAGTGTTTTTTTAATCTTTTAATGTAAGCTTGAACTTAATAGTTTCCCTTCCAAACATTTCTAACATACAATATTTGTTTCAAGTAGACATTTATGTATTTTCTTTCTTTTACAGTCTGGCACAGGCTGTTTGTTAACGGTGAGTCCATTTCCAGCTCTGTATGCCATGTGCACAGGAATGTGGTTATCTGTTCAGAAAGAAAACACAGACTGGACTTAGACTGTTTCTTTTCCTTCCTTCCTTAAACAATGCTTTGCATATTTTGGCCCAGAATCATGGAGGTTATGTAATGTACTGTAGCACTTCTTGTCAGCCTTTACAATCTAAGACATAAATAAAGAAAATAAGCTCAATTCCCCCTTCAGACTATTTATTTTGGACTCCTACCAATGTGCTGGAGATCTTATTTATGCATGTTTACTGACTATAATTCTTTCAGCCACTTAATGTTATAAATAGAGTGTAAATGTTGTGTTTCTTTGCTTTTCCTTCAGTATTTGCTGAGGCAATTCATGGGAATGTGCATCAGCATCGAGATGAAGTGCGGAACCAGCATTTCTTTGCACCAGAGTATGGCAGTGAGTGTCTGATGTCTGTAACAGTTTTACATGTTGGAATTTGAAATTCATTTATTCGGAAGAGGGTTTTCAAGCATAAATACAGTATGTGGTGTAATACTGCCTTTTGTACAGTGGAATGTGAACTGTTAAATGTTATTTTTCTGAGCAAAAAATTACTAACATTTTTATGATCTAGGTCTAATACATAGTACAAGTCTATATGTGAATCTATATATAAGCACCTTGTTAAATCTTTATATCTTTGCTTCTATCATTCAAACCTGTGTGTGTGTGTGTGTGTGTGTGTGTGTGTGTCTAATGTGTCTATTATATGTTTTAGATTATATAATTTCGTTACACTGAATGATGATGAAACATTATTTTCCCATATTTTAATATTTTCATTTTTAAAATGTATCATTATTTTTTTTCTTCAATTTTGCTAATTGTATTTGATGCGAACAACAAAATAGTAAGTCTTGTCTTTGACCCATATACATGTATATTTGTGGTCTGATAGTCTTTGGAGAAAAATGTCATGACATTTCTCTCTCTCTTTTTCTTTTCTTTTTGTCCAGTTGCTGAAGATAACTACGCCATTGATATATTTTCATTCGGTATCTGTGCCTTGGAGGTCTGTAAACTAATTTAATAATCTAAAAAAGCAAATATATCAATTCCAACATATCAACATTTAACAACATGGCACTTTCATTTTATATTCCTCATTCACCTTTAGATGGCAGTGTTGGAAATTCAGGCCAATGGAGACACTGCTGTTTCGAAAGAGGCCATTGATCATGCTGGACAGTCACTTGAAGACCCTCTCATGAGGGTAAAATACTTAAAGCACATGTTTATAACTAATACTCTGCTGAATTCTTTAATCTAACACTCTTGTCTCTTTACACTGACAGGAATTTATCCAGTCGTGTGTCCGCACAGAGGCCAAATCAAGGCCCACCGCTCATGATCTGCTCTTCCATCGAGTGTTATTTGAGGTGCACTCCTTAAAACTGCTTGCTGCGCACTGCTTTATCAATAACCAGTGTAAGTGGGATATGGAAAACAGTTGTTTACACTTTTAGGCTTCTTTTTTTCCCCCTTACTGTATTATTGTTTTAATTTTGTTCGCCAACAAAGCAGAACTGTTAAGCCTGGCCCATTTAAGCAAAAACCAATGTGTAGTTTGATATTTTTTTTGTTGAATTCAAATTTTATTTGTTTTCCAGATCTTCTCCCTGAGAACTGCGTGGAAGAGAAGACCAAATCTTACGACCCCAGTGGCATCATGGCAGAGATTAATCATCGCAATCGACCTGGAGTTCATCTAAAGTGAGTTTCTCAAACGAAATCTCTTGCTGTCTCACTAGCAGCACCCTAGTGTGACATGAGAACGTCCTCATTGGACATAATCAAAACTGGAGTTTATAAACAACAGCAGAACTAATAATATTTATTTATATTAAAGTTTTTAAAAGTACATTATAGCTATATAATTTGATTATTTCATACATTTCAACCATTAAACATTTATAAATGTTTGCTATATTTTTCCTAACCTATCTAGCAATGTTCGTTCATGTTAAATAACAGATTCTTTTTAGAAAAACGTCGCTCGTTTGTAATTACATTTGATGGTTTGGTTCATATTTTGCAGTTCCAAACTTCTGTTAAGGGCGCATAATGCCTGCACCCTGATTTTCAGTGCATTGTGGGACTTTTCAATGCACTGGAAGAATTTTACGATTGAAACGGCACTTAAGCTAGCTGGTGACCTGATCAGTGTACTGGCTAATGAAGAAGGGTGCTGATTGAGACACACCCTCTGATTGCTTCCTACACATGTTTTATTTTTTTCTTAGATACTCTCACGTCTCTCCTCTGGAGCTGGACAAATTCCTCGAGGATGTGAAGTGAGTCATGGAGAAGATCAGCTGACTTTACAGTTAGACTGTTTGTGTTTCCATGCTTCTGCATTTTCAAACCTTTGTGCTCCCGCATGAACAGGAATGGTATATATCCCCTGATGAACTTTGCTTCCCAGCGGCCGCATCCGATCCCCCGTGCTCTTTCCCTGTCACAGGAGCAGATGGAGACTGTGAAGACCCCAACGCCAGAGCCACAAGAGACTGAAACCAGAAAGGTTAGGAACAACTGCAAGAGATCTCAGAATCACTGCTCAGAATCGCAATTCATTTTAAACTTTTTGTTTAATACAAATTATTTCCTAATAAAACAAACTATTGTAAAGTGTGTCCAAATCTGAAGAGCAAGAGTCAGTTCAAAAAATGCTGACACTTTAAACATTTCCCAGAAATAGTGATCAATGCAAATAAAAACAGTGTTTTAGTAACTTTCTCTCATTATTTTAAAAGACTCGTTCATGTTTAGAACCTGGCGTAGCATGAATCACAACAGTTAGGAGTAAAATCCTTATATATTTTTTGCATAGGTTGTCCAAATCCACTGTAATTTGGAAGCAACTGAGGAAGGCACAAGGAGTCATGTAAGTCTCATTTGTAGTATAGCTTCTAAAAGTAAATGGTCTTTGAACATTGTGCATCATCTGTCTTTTTTTTTTTTCTTTGTAGCTCTCTCTGTTTTTAAAGATGGATGACAGGCTTCACCGTCAGCTTAGCTGTGATGTTTTGCCATGTAAGTCAATGTTAAGCCATTCAATTATGTTCTTGGTGTATTTATTTGCTAAAACACTTTAGACAAGTAACTACTGTACATTTAAATAAGAGGTAAATCTTTCAAAGAAAACATTTAAATGAGAATGTTTTTTATGAAAGTTGAAAAGAACATTTAAAGTAGGGTTTGTTTGTTTTTTTTATTTCCAGCTGACAGTCCCAAAGATTTGGCTAGTGAGTTGGTTCACCATGCTTTCATCAGTGAGGTAAGCATGAGATCATTTTTTACATGAATATAATAATCAAGTCAATTTCATTTGTATAGTACTTTTCATAATAGCTTAGCTTTACAGTTAAATTGTTTTCAAAGTTTATGACATTTTAATCTATTCACCTGGCATATTTTACTTGATTGGTACATATATTTATGGATAAAGTTGTATTCTTACTGTATATGGTTATCTTTAAAATATTTAAAAGGATAAGCAATTATATTAACCCTAGTAAGCCTGAAAAGTAGCAAAATTTGAAGATTTTCTAATATACAGAAAAATATTACATTAAAAGCTGGATTACCTTTTTATACTTAAAAATTGCATCTCTTCTTTGACGAATATATAACTCAAAATATACTACTTTGTACAGTCACAAGCCTAAGTACCAATAACTGATGTGTATCGCTGTCACTGCTGAATGATGATGATGATGATGATGATGATGATGATGATGATGATGATGAATAAGTTAACAATACACTATCACACAACTCTACCCAGTTTAAGGATTTAAAAGTCCTGCCATATGTTTACACACAACACACTTTACATCAATGCAGTTTACTGTTGGTCAGTTTTTAATCATTCCGGAACCTAACAAATTAGGACAAACCCCAAAGTTTCTGTTGTCACTGGTCAGCATCTGTCGGTGCTGTGTGAAGTGGCCTTTAGTCCCCTAGTAAGCAAGCCAAATAAATTCAATTTGATGTCACCACCTCACTGATTCTCACATAGTAATTTTGAGTTTTAAAGGGATAGATCACCCAAAAAAAGACAACGTACTCACTATTTCCTCTTCCTGGGGAAGAAACCTAGTGGTTGGAAACCTTTGTGAGATTCTGTATTCTAGTAAACAAAAATTAAGACATTTTGAAGAAATCTGGGAACATGTAACCATTGACTTCCATAGAAACAAATACTATGGAAGACAATGGTTGCCTGTTTCCAGCTTTCTTCAAAATATCTTCTTTGGGGTTTAACAGAAAAAGAATGTTGGAAACGGGTAACCATTGTCTTCTATAGTATTTGTTTTTCCTACCGTTGATGCCAATGATTACCAGTTTACAACATTCTTGAAAATACCTTCGTATGTGTTGAACAGAAGAAAAAAAACCTCAAGGTGGTTTAAAACAAGTAAATGATGCCAGAATATTTTTTGCTGAACTATCCCTTTATTAACTTCAGTTTTGCAGTGTTTGATTGTGGTTGTGTTGTTTTTGTGCATGCAGGAAGACTGTGAGAAGCTGGCATGTTTTCTTGAGGATGCGTTGTGTAAGCACTGGTCGGGGACATCCACCTCCCCTACTGCCATGGCTGTGATGTACTAAAGCCCAGCTGGTCCCTTAATAGACAAACAAAGCTTGAAGTTTGGGTCAGAGATCTAGTCTGACAGGACGGAAATGTGACCAAAAGCACAACATTATATAATGAACGTCATGACAAGATGGCTTCAAAGTGAGAAGCGGGTCTGGGAAAAAAAGAAGCAGCTTACACCACACCGCATGGTACCTGCACAAACTCCAAAGAGCTCCAACTGTTAACCTGGATCTTGAAGTTCGAATTTCTGCTGTCATCTCACCATGACGAAGAAATGCATTTTCCAGCATTACATTTCCTCTTTCAGTGCCAGCATTTTGTGTTGTGAATTATTATTATTATATTTTTGTTCTTGATGAATTTAAATATTTTTTTAAAACATCCCTCCAAGTCATCATGCCTATGGCTTCATCCGGCTCATCTAGCAAAGGACAAATTCTCACAAAATGGAGGAATTTAGGATGACAGAGCTTTGGGAACGTGCTAAATTGCTGCTTCCATCAGGCAATATGACTGGAGTGGGTTTGTTCCAGACTTAAATGTATTATTTATTCTTTTTAAACTTGATTACATGGTATCTTGCTATACATGTTTCAAGCAAGAAAATGTATCAAAATGTTTAGTTCTACTTTTTTAGATTATCTTAGTCTCTATGTTTTAACAAGCTGGCCAACGAATGTATGGTACTATGACAAAAGTGCTCTTGGCACCCGGTAAACTAATATATCTCTATTTCAACACCCTTTTTTTAAAGACCTTCAATTTTTAAATAATGTCTTGCTCTTAATCTTACAGAGTTTAAAGCGTCTCGGATCTGATTCCATGAAGCTATGTTGATCTCACATGTTTTTCCTCATACAAATGCTAATGAACTTTGCATTAAGTTTGTAAACAGTGGCCATAGCAGTATCCTAGAATGGTTTAGCTCGCTAACATTTGGCATCAGTATGATTTTTTTGTTATTGTTTAAGTAAGACTTTTATCCAACAAGGATTTATGAAATTGATCAAAATTGATAGTTAGGACGAGTCATATTTTGAAATGCTGTTCTTATGAACATTCTATTAATGCTTAAAATATCATGGTTTTCACAAAGATATGAAGCAGCTTTTTTTTAACAATGATTATAAGTAGAAACACTTCTTAAGCACCAAATAGTAATTTTTTGAGCCTCCAGTGAAATTAACGACTTTTTAACAGCTATTTTTAATTATAATAAATTCCTGAATATTACTTAACATAAATGCAATCTAAGGATTTTGCTGAAAAGTTTTACATTTTGCATCATACCTATTCCAAGTGTACACGATCGTTTGATCTGATATTTTATTGTTTTAATCAATAAAGCATCTGGGTGTATTTTATCAAGAAACTGATTGAACTAATCAATAGCTTTCCAAATCAGACATTTTTAATCAAAGTAACTTGATGCAAACAATTAATCATCGTCAGTGTACCAGTGTTGACATGAGATGTTTTTAATTGCTGCCTTAATGTGAATATGAGCTGTTCCTAAATAGGCTGACTGCTCAGATGTTTAACACAGTATATGGGCCAAGTTTGCTTTTCTTTGTCCTTTACACTGCTAATTAATGCATACAATAAAAAAAAACTGATCATTGACTGACTTAGAAGAAGCAAGGTTTACTATAATAAATCCCTCGTTTGGGTGTGAAGGGCTGTCTGACATCTACCAGAGTATGTGCACATTTTTTATGTCATGCAAAATATGATTCATACACTACTTTGTATGTATTATACATATGAGAACTTGAACCGTGTCAAGGCCAAAGATGTACTGGGTGCAGTGCTGGCAAGTGTGGATACTATATAGCAAATATAACGATCTGTAACTGATCGACACTATTTTTGATTGCATATTTACAACCGTGTTCATTCTGTAAAACCATACATATTGCCATTGCCGTCCGAAGCAATAGTATCAATTTTAGAGATGCTTTCAGTACTGTACTCTAATGGCTTTGACTTCCCAGCATCTCTCGACTTCAAAATATTTGTGCATGTCAGAAAAAGAATGCTTTTATGGAATGATATATTTTTTGTTATATTGGCATGGTTTTGCGATGGATGTATTGCATCTTTTTTTAACTATTACAAGAGATATATTATCTCCAATCATTCTTACAGATTCAAATGATTGTCATGAAAGATGTCATGGGAAAAAAAGCAGTCCATCTTCCCAGTGTTATTATGAAACTCAAATGTCTTGCAATGTAATGAGCGTATGTATGTGTGTCTGTATGTATGTATGTATGTATGTAGATACAAGAGATGAATGTACAGTGAACTGTTAAAAATGTATTCTTCCTATTTCCTGGTGTCCTTTCTCATCTGAATGAATACATTAACCAAACCTTTGCTTTGGGCAGTTTTACTTTATTTTATCATTATTTTATTTGTGTTGAAACTGTATACTGTGACATGAAATTCTATAACATTAAAATATATAACAAATACTTTAACATGACTGAATGTGTTTCTTTTGTATAATAGCAGGTCTAATAAATAGTGAATATATAACATCATGTGCTTTAAAAGTTCCACATTTGCTCAGTGAATAAATATTGACACTTTATAAGCATTTTACATTATAATAATTTTTTACATACAAATATTACAATTTTACATTACAATATTTCATGAGATAATAAATAAAAGTAATAAAAAATTTAATTTGAGCTACTTAAAATTTCTATAAATACAACTTTTGCATGTTTTTTGATCAGACTTGTGTTTCTCCAATCAGATCCTGATCGGCAGCATTGCAGCAGCGCGCCTCTTACCTAACTCTCTCTCTCGATCGATATTATCGCGAGATTTCATAGTCTTCCTCACCGTGTGGACGTTAGTGCAGGAAGGCGTGCTCAATGGCGGTCGCTGTTTCGGCGGTAAATGTAATATTCTGCTCGATTTCTCTCTTTATAGTTAAACAGTATTACCTCATGCATGTGTAGCAATGTTTTCGGTAGGAGGTTTCATTTAAAACAGCTAGATGAACAGGGTAATTGCTAACTAGCCTAGCGCAACCGAGCGGGATTTTCCTCTCGGCCTGCTGCAGCTGCTGCGTGCTTCTTTACTTCCACTGTGATTTAATGCTAATGCTCGACTGGCTTACTCGTTTCTGATGGCTAATAGTTTGCTTAAAATAGTCTTTTTAAATGGTTATTGCGATGATGGTAATCTAAACATTCGCGTTTGCTCCGTTTCTGTGCTCGCTACGTGAGCTAACGTTTTCACATTCACATTGTCCAACATGAGCTGGAGCCGCTTCCCTGCTGTAAGGCCCAATAGAAACGAAACGAAACGCTCTTGTCGAAAGAGTTTTGCGCTTTTCGGATTTGGTTACTGTTGTTATTCGATTAAGAAAAAGTGTATAACCTTTGCTACAATTTGTTGTTTTATTTAAACCGACGTCACATAAGGCATTATGGACGGTAAGAACGTAAGGGAGGGGGAGACTTGTACAGCTTTCATTCGATGCTGCCTTTGACTTTCGATGTAACTTAATGCGATTTTTTTAACATCACATGGTGAAATCTGTTTAAAGTCAATACAGGCCGCGTGAAGAGTTAAATTAGATTATATGTAACTCCTATCAAATCCTCAAATACCATAATATGGAGAGTTAGCTTCAATGTTGAGATAAACCATTTTAAGGTGGGAAATGAACGCAGTCTAACGAGTTTACTGAAACATCTCTCTTTCCTTATAGACTCTGTTTTGAACAGTAAAAGCTCCCCATATATAATCTCACAAGACAGCCCAGCGGAGAGCAGGCGCTAGGTAAGGGGTTTATCCACTGCTTACCCCGAAATCTCACTTCCCCTTTGTTATAAAAGGGGATTGCAAAGTACTTTGAGTATCATTTACCTCAGTTATTACATATATTTGATACAGCAGATTACCTTATGCAACCTGCACTTTCTTAATAAATTGTCATACATTTTAATGTGTATAATATATCATAAAATATCAGTGCTGTAAATAGTTTTGCATAGTCATGACAAGCATCTTTTCATTATGTTCACTATTATTTGCCATTCAGACCTGTTATACATACTATCCTGGTAGCACACGTCCTGTTATTTTTGGATGCAATTGAGAAATGTATGTGGTTTTTGCAGTAATATTCATGCTCGGGGAAATTGTTTTCATCATTTCAAAGGAAGAGTTCAGCAGAAATGAAAATTGACTGAACTTATTGTTCCAAACATGCATGGCTCTTTTTATTAGGTGAAATGCTTTTCTAAATTATTTTGGTTATCCAGAAAACATGAACCAAATTCTAAATTGCCGTCATCAAAATAGAATCATTGATTCACTGATTTTGACAAATTATGGATTATATAAAAATAGTACTATTTACCTGATTTGGTTTGTTGATATTAAACTGTAGAAATCTAGTTAAATAAGCATCTCTGTGTGTATGAATGGCATGTGTTTTCAGAATCTACCTTCACTCTAGTTCAGTGGTTCTCAATTCCAGCCCTGCACATATTGTATGTTTTGTATGCCTGATTCAGATCATCAACTCGTTAACAGAGGTTCATGAACTGATCCTTTTGTGTCAGGACTGGGGGGCTTAAGGACCGGAAATGAGGACCACTGCTCTAGTTAAACACATCTAGAGCTTCTTCGACTCCTTTCACTGTTTAATGTGAAAAATATTATCATATTTGTACACAAACTTGTGCATCTACAAGACAACCATTCAAAGACATCTACTAGTCAATTTAATCTATGTAATATTTTCTTTTTTGGCCTAATTACAGAACTTATTCTATGCAGTTCATCTGTTACTTATTAAACCTTTAACAAATTAATGTTAAATTAAAAAAAAGTTATATCAATTATTTTGGACATCATATTTGGTTGCCTGAAGGGGAAATTAAGAAAAATAAATAATTTGCATGCTATTATTGGACTTGGTTTCAAAAAAAATGCTTGCTCACACCAAAAACGATATGTACACCAACATGCTTTTTTTCTTTTAAATAGTGCAGCTACTGCCACTTTAGAGTCCAAGTTTGAATTCTGATTTGCTGATGCTTATTATCTGCAAAAAATTGGTTATTGATTCCAACTATATTAGTTCAGACTTCACTACTGGCAGAGTCTGAATGATTCAAAGTTTACATTTGTATAGTTTTTGGTGTGACTGGGCTTTAAATGACAATTTTCATTTTTGGGTGAATTCTTCATTATGTATCATTGGCACAACGTTTCTCTGTACCAAAAGTGTTCAAACAAGGACTTCCTGTCCTAAATATTAGAGCCAACTTTTTCCCCCTGGATTTGGATTTGGATGTCAATAATCTCAAATTGTTGTCTCCCTATCCAGTTTACTTGATCTAAGTAGGTTTGTGTTTTTTCTTTTTTTCTTTTTTTTTTTTTTGTCGTTTCTCTCTGTGTTGTCTGTGCTGTAGAGCATATCTCTTGACTGTACTAAATTTCCAAAGCCAATGGCAGAACTTTTTGGGTTCAAACCTCCTTAAGGGGGGGGCAGTGCATCACTCTGGAGTTCATTTGAGCAAAGGTACTAAAGTTTTCTCTTGTGTAGTATTGAATTAAAAAAGGCTCACTTGCTTTAGCATATGCACTCTGAGGTTATATGGTCGTCCAGTAACCCACAGAATCAAGTGTTTGTTTCTACTGAGGGGAAAACTCGCCATGTGGTATGAATGCATGGTTCCCCTTACCATGTTGTGTGTGTTAATTAAATGCATACAAAATCATTTCATAATCAGCAACCTTTCAATTTAGTGTAAACTCTTCATAGCAAGTCATACTATGTTAAACAAAAGTTGTCAAAATGTGCCGAAATTCAGAAAAAAGTTTTAGAGCAAGCTGAAAATGACTTCATGAAAATCATTTGCAATTTAAATATTAACGTTTGAAATGTTAAATGAAAAAAACAAATGAAATGTTAAATTGTTCACATAATTTGTGCCATAGTCATGTAGAATAATTATCCTGATGGACGATTTAACCAATGTCATTTGAATTTGCTCTTAAACTGGGTGGTGTTAAAGCTTTAAGGAAGTTGTCCTGTGTGTATTGCAGTCCTGTGTGTGTCTCGAGCAGATGTGCAGTTTCGCTGCAGCTCTCATTCATCAGGTCTGACAGATTCCTGTGCTCTGTGCAGGGAGGTGAGGCTCTGATGATGGAGAATGGACAGAGCACGGCCTCAAAGCTCGGCCTGCCGCCCCTCACTCCCGAACAGCAGGAGGCGCTGCAAAAGGTGAGAATTTCTCTGGCATTTCTGATGCACATGGGTGGAGAAATCAAGCATCTATTGTGTTGTGACGTTCCCCGTCTTAGAATTATTTTTTTTTTTTTCATTAAGCAATTTAAGGTGTTGGTAAACATTTTAATTTAACCAGCATGGAGAGCGAAGCAAGTTTTGCTTCGTGCTACCTTTGTTTTATAATCATGAATGACTCTTGGTTCTTCAAAGTAAAAATTACTCAACATTGTAAGTTAAGCCCTACTTGTCTGAGATTTGGGGTCTGTTTTTTGTACATCAAAAGGTCTAAGAAGACTTGTCAGATCCTAGATCATTTAATCTTGATATCAGATCTCTGGCTAATTTGTTTTTTCAAACAAGTTAGCGAATCAAATTAAAATGCATTAATTAACTGATTAGTATGCATTTAAATTTAAAAAGTCCATATTGGTATCTTAAAATTAGCCTATTTAGCTTCTCTATCTGCCAATATTTATTTATATCATCGTGTCGAGTTTTCAGGAAAACCCTTTTCCTGTCCTCTGGCTTCATAAGCATGTGTTTGCTCAGTGCACATGTAAGCAAGCAGCGGACAAGAGCAAAGCCAGTGCTATGCCTTCGGTACTAGTGGCATCTGATTATCTGCTAGTACTTTTCTCAATCACTGGTACATTATTTAAAGCAGGTGGTCAATCTGATTTCTCAAAAGTAAACGTGTGTATATAATTTTTTTATTTGATTTGTGAAGTTGTTACTTTAATATAATGTTTTACAGAAGAGCCAATGCCATCTGTTGTCCACCTGGGTTACTTTAGTGGGTTAAAGTTATTTCTCCTTAATTGTAGGCAAAGAAGTATGCCATGGAACAAAGCATCAAGAGCGTCCTGGTCAAGCAGACCATCGCCCATCAGCAGCAACAGCTCACCAACCTACAGGTGAAACTATTTAAGAACATGAAATTTTTTATATATATATATATAATTTTTATATATTCTATTTATATACTCTTTATAGATTTATTTATTTATATATATATAATTTATATATATATATATATATATATATATAATGTAACTACATAATTGCATTGACGACAACCATGCATACACATTAGATAGAATTAGTATAATTTTATATCAATAAAAATCCTTCTATACGGTCATCTGAAAACATCCATCTATGGTTTAAATCTGCTTTACAGTGATATAAAATGGATGAATTTTTCTTGACAGATGCCTAATTCTCTTCAAATGGCATCGTTAACAATGGGCTTTGGAGATCCCCTCTCACCACTACAGTCTGTAAGTACAAGTTTCTTGCTGTTATCTTAGTAGTCTTCATCGTACTTTTTGTGAATGCACAAATGTTTTCCCCCTCCTTTCTTGGCATGCATGTAGTTGTTCAGTACTCATGTGTGTAATGTACGGAGGTAAAGAGAAGCCAGTGCTATGTCTTCGGTGCCAGCATGTTTAATGTCTGCTGGTTCTATCCTCAATCATTGGAACAAGCCTATCGCGATACATTTTTTGTAAGACAATCGTTTATTCTGCTTGTCTGATTAATGGAGTTGTGTTTTTTTCAGGTTGCAGCACAGAGGCAACGGGCACTAGCCATAATGTGCCGTGTTTATGTTGGGTCCATCTACTACGAATTAGGAGAAGACACCATCAGACAGGCCTTTGCTCCTTTCGGTCCCATTAAAAGCATTGACATGTCCTGGGACTCTGTTACATTAAAACACAAGGTTAGATGATCATTTTTAAAAAAATTGTAATAGTTATTATTTTGTGCTTTTAATATCCTGACCAGAAGTTGCTCTTTCTGCAGGGGTTTGCATTTGTAGAGTATGAAGTACCAGAAGCAGCACAGCTCGCTCTAGAACAGATGAACTCCGTTATGCTTGGCGGTAGAAACATTAAAGTGAGTTTTCTTTTTTCTTTTTCTTTTTTATACGTTTAATATACTGTTTTTCAAATTTTTTTAGACATGCTTAATTTTTTATGTTTTTTATTTATTTGTTTTTTTTTTTTATGTGTGTGTAGGTGGGCCGGCCGAGCAACATTGGTCAAGCTCAACCCATCATAGACCAGCTAGCCGAAGAAGCACGCGCCTTCAACCGGATTTACGTCGCATCTGTTCATCCGGACCTGTCAGACGACGACATCAAGAGTGTGTTTGAGGCCTTTGGAAGAATCAAGTCATGCAGTCTGGCGCGGGACCCGACGACGGGAAAGCACAAAGGCTATGGTTTTATAGGTGAGGGGCAGCTGCTGCACCCATTCGGTTGAATATAAATGTATCTGACTGAGAGCAGTCAGTCATGGCAGAATGCTGTTCTCTACATGTCTCACAGGGGATAGAGAAGGGTGGGGGCAGGTTCCTCACATGCTTTCATAGTAAGTTTTTATTTCTGTTGTCGTTGTTTTCTTAGGCTCTGTTACGGACATTTGTGCCATAAGTACCCGCTGGTAATTACACAGTAACTGTCTCAGAGCTCTGGTAGATTTATGCTGAGTCTTCTTGGAGGCCGTTGAGTCTTAGTTTTTTTTGTTTCCCCTGTAGAGTATGATAAGGCCCAGTCTGCGCAGGATGCGGTGTCCTCCATGAACCTGTTTGACTTGGGCGGCCAGTACCTGCGAGTGGGCAAAGCAGTCACGCCTCCTATGCCCCTTCTGACTCCAGCAACGCCGGGCGGACTACCTCCTGCCGCTGCTGTAGCAGCTGCGGCCGCCACTGCCAAAATAACTGCACAGGTGAGCGTTTACACACCTCAATCATACATTGTTAGTCAGGGAGAGTGAGTGTGTGAGTGTGAACAGCTGCTTCCTTTGCCATGTAAAAGCCTTTCTTTTGTATAGTAAGGCAGCGTGATTTAAAAAAAAAAATTGGCCTAGCAAGGCTAAAGCAGACTCTTGGTGCTGTATGTGAGGGCTTGTTATGAGTCAGCTTAGGCATTGACTGGCATGAAGACTCAGTTATGAAGTACACAGCATTACTTATTTAAGACCGAGCTTTTACATGCAGAAAGATAACATAGCGTGTAAACTCCAAAAACAGATGGCATGGAATCTGTCCCAGCCGGAGAATCGGACAGAAGACTTCCTCAACTGTCTGGTAAATCCTTCAGGAAATTCTGTTCAAAGCACGCTGGTGCCTTTTTGTTTTGTGTAGAATATGAGTGTGGGGAGAGACTTGTCTTTGGGACCTCCTGGTAAACTCTGATGCTCATTGCTCTATAGTGTGTTAGGAAGAAAATGTTTAACAGACAGGCTTATATACTTAAATGCTGAGCAGTTTTATTTGCAGGTGACTTTAAGTAGCACCTATGACTAAAATTCTATATATTATTATGCCTCCTGTCTGTAGTCTTTGATTTCTGCCCCACATAATGAAATTAATCATACTTGATGTTCACTTAATATTTAAAGGCATTCCATAATAGTTTTATGTTAATGGATTTGCTGTTAATATTTTAATCCTGAGATGCTTTTTGGCATTTTATATTGTATTTATTTCTATTTTTATAACATCTATGCTACAGCATAGATCATGCTAAATTTGTTGAACTTTAATATATTGTTAATCTGCTTGATCAGTGATGTAATTGTTTAATGTTGTCTTATGCTTATCATAGCTTAAACAAGCAGTTAAATGCAATTTATGTAGTCCTGTCTAAATCAATGTGTAGTTACTTTTATAAAGATTTATAATGACCAGTTCAGCTTGTTGTCACATGTTCTTGACCTTTATTTCAGGTCTTGGGCCTAGTTGCATGAAATGCCTGAATGGTTAAGGTGCTCTCCAGACACTGCACTCTTAATTAATGACTTTCCAATTAATCCGCTGTCAACAAATTTGTCTTTTTCTGTACACATACACTACAATAATTAACTTGTGTGCTCACCAAGGCTGCTTTTACTTCATCAAAAAATTACAGTAAAACAATGATATTAAGGAATATTACTAATTTAAAATGACCATTTCGCATATTAATCTGTTTTTAAATTAAATTTGTTGTCATGGGAAAGCTGAAAATTAAACCGCCATTACTCTAGTCTTCAGTGTCATATAATCAGAAATGATTTTGAGATTTAATTCGGTGCTCAAGAAACATTTATTACCAGTTTAAAATCACGATGTCAAAAGTACCAGCTTTAGTTCCAATTGTACCTGTTAATTAAAAAAATGTCTTTTCCACTAACGTTTGTCGCTGATGAGAAGGTTCTTAAAAGCAGCTGGTTGGCCATTGTGTTCATGTGTTGAGCACAATGACCTATCAGTGTTCAAGTATCAACTCAGCAGGACTCAAAATGCAAACTGGAAATGCAGGGATCATTACAAGTTTGTACCTTTTGACATTCCTAGTTGAAAACAGCTGTGCTGTATAAAACATCTTTGTTACTTAAAGGGTCACGAAACACAAAAACACATTTTTTGAGATGTTGACAGTCATATATGTGTCCCACGCTGCTAAACACTATTAGGACACTTTTTTTCAGCAAAAAGTGAAAATTGGTTGTTTTTGCATTATTTCAAGTACCTACCGAGTGCATCCAAGTTACCGAGAAATGGGGAGTTTTTTTTTTTTTTTTTTTTTTTTTTTCCATTCACCGTGCGTTATCAAACATTCCTTTAAAACTAGAGTCTTCCAGCAGTTCCTCGCATCCAATATCTCATTTGTCACGGGGGGCTTGCATGAAATCTTCCTAAGTGAAAGTACCAGACTGCAGTTAAATTCGACAAATCAATTATTTGGCAAATAATTCCATTACTGATGTCCATGTAAACATAGTCACTGTCTTTCTCCCCTGTGTCTGTGTGTTGTTTTGCCTCAGCGCGTGCCCAAACTGAAACTCACATTTTTATGCAAAATATTCCCTCTTTCCCTCCCCCGATACTCCCACCTAAACAGAGCTGGACTCACCCACTTTCCTGACTTTTTTCAAACTAGAGGTGTGAAAACAACCTGCTGAGACAGAGGGGGTTTCGTGGCCCTTTAAGGTCTTTTAGCTGAGCAAATGTATGCATTTTAAAAAGATTATTGGAGTTTGCATAATCAGTTTTTTGTTCGTTAATAATTTTAAGGCCATAAATCTTTGGGCTTTGAAACCTTTTCTAGGTCATGTACAGTCATGGCCAAAAGTTTTGAGAATTACATAAATATTGGAAATTGGAAAAATTGCTGCTTAAGTTTTTATAATAGCAATTTGCATATACTCCAGAATGTTATAAAGAGTGATCAGATGAATTGCATAGTCCTTCTTTGCCATGAAAATGAACTTAATACTGAAAAAAAAACTGCAAAAAAAAAAACAACTTTCCACTGCATTTCACCGCTGTCATTAAAGGACCTGCTGAGATCATTTCAGTAATCGTCTTGTTAACTCGGGTGAGAATTTTCCAGATTGTGCTGGTCTGCCATGTAACAGAGTATTTCACAACTTGGTCTGAATGGCGAATCTTCTCCAGAAATGACAGCGACTGTTTACAAGTTTGTGGGCGTTTGAGTAGTTGCTGTCATGTGAGATGTATTAGACAGGACGGACTTTACCTCGCATTAGTTTCATAGAGATTACAAAACCACAAAAACTTTTTTCAAGTGTAGTTGGTTTATTTAAAAGTCTAAAGCAAGTGTTTACTGAAATTCCAGTGCATTTGTTGACCACACAAACTGTCGTAAAAGCACATGTCTGGTCTGAGCTTTCCCCCCCGGAGAAACGTCAGTCTACAACAATCGATGATTGGCTCCTGTACTGGTAGGCGGGGCTTCATTCGCCATATTGACCGTTACACTTTTCCTCATTCAAAACTATGCGAGTGACATGTCTTGTGTATTCTATAGTCTTTGGCGGTATGGTATGGTACAGTGTAGTACAGTCTGATTCGGTGCAGGTCACCCTGATCAGGCTTGTTTCCACTGATAATAGCACCCTTACTCTTTAGGTGTGTTGTATACCAGAAAGTTGCGATCCATGTCATTCAAAGATTTTAAATGTACAGTCATGGCCAAAAGTTTTAAGAATTACATAAATATTGGAAATTGGAAATGTTTCCGCTTACGTTTTTATAATAGCAATTTGCATATACTCCAGAATGTTATGAAGAGTGATCAGATGAATTGCATAGTCCTTCTTTGCCATGAAAATAAACTTAATCCTGATAAAACCTTTCCACTGCATTTCATTGCTGTCAATAAAAGAGATCATTTCAGCAATCGTCTTGTTAACTCGAGTGAGAATGTTGACGAGCACAAGGCTGGAGATCCATTATGTCAGGTTGTTTCGGGAATGGCAGACTTGACATGTTAAAAGGAGGGTGATGCTTGAAATCAGGCAAGAATATTGTGGCTACTAAGATTGCACCTAAATCAGCAATTTATAGGATCATCAACTTCGAGGAAAGAGGTTCAATTCTTGTTAAGAAGGCTTCAGGGTGTCCCAGAAAGTCCAGCAAGCGCCATGATAGTCTCCTAAAGAGAATTCAGCTGCAGGATCGGAGTGCCACCAGTGCAGAGCTTGCTCAGGAATGACAGCAGGCAGTTGTGAGCGCATCTGCACACATAATGAAGCAAAGACTTTTGGAAGATGGCCTGGTGTCAAGAAGGGCAGCAAAGAAGCCACTTCTCTCCAAAAAAAACCCCATCAGGGACAGATTGATCTTCTGCAAAAAGTATGGCGAATGGACTGCTGAGGACTGGGACAGTCATCTTCTCCGATGAAGCTCCTTTCCGATTGTTGGGGCATCTGGAAAAAGGCTTGTCCAGAGAAGAAATGGTGAGCGATACCATCAGTCCCGTGTCATGCCAACAGTAAAGCATCCTGAGACCATTCATATGTGAGGTTGCTTCTCATCCAAGGGAGTGGGCTCACTCACAATTTTGCCCAAAAACACAGCCATGAATAAAGAATAGTACCAAAACACCCTCCAACAGCAACTTCTTCCAACAACAGTTTGATGAAGAACAATGCATTTTCCAGCACGATGGAGCACCATGCCATAAGGCAAAAGTGATATCTCAGTGGCTCGGGGACCAAAATGTTGAAATTTTGTGTCCATGGCCTGGAAACTCCCCAGAACATAATCCCATTGAGAACTTGTGGTCAATCCTCAAGAAGTTGGTGGACAAACAAATACCCACTAATTCTGACAAACTCCAAAAAGTGATTATGAAAGAATGAGTTGCTATCAGTCAGGATTTGGAGTAGAAGTTGATTGAGAGCATGCCCAGTCAAATTGCAGAGGTCTTGAAAACGAAGGGCCAACACTGCAAATACTGACTCTTTTCATAAATGTCATGTAATTGTGGATAAAAGCCTTTGAAACGTATGAAGTGCTTGTAATTATATTTCAGTACATCACAGAAACAACTGAAACAAAGATCTAAAAGCAGTTTAGCAGCAAACTTTGTCAAAACTAATATTTGTGTCATTCTCAACTATTGACCACGACTGTATAAGCGAATACAAAGCAAGTGGCCTACCTCATACTTTGCAATGAAATGTAATTTAATCTCTGGTGGGTCATGGTTCAGTGCTGGATGCTGACATTCAGTGTCATCAGTGTTCTGCAGCGAGTCTAGCTGCACTCTTTAGTATTGTACTGTTCTGCTAAGTTAGACTTCTGAAAATGTCCCAAAAAGCGTTTGCTATATAGTGGAAACTGAAATAAACGCGTTGTGTACTGTACCGAACCATACCACTCAGTGGAAACAAGCAATAAGGATACTTGTAAATGTTTAAGTCATTTCTGCCAATTCTGACGACATTTCAGTATCATCATACGTCCCTATTACATGTACTTATGATTTTCGTCAGCATTAATTGATCAAATTACATTTCACAATAACCCATAATCTCAAACTGGCCATTTTTATGCAGCTGGTCCAAGGCTTGTTTGTGTGTGTGAAGGTCTGTTTGTCTTGTCTTCTGGTCTGTCCCGTGACATGTTTGTCTTCGTGTTGGTGTTGTGTGTCCTTTTAACGGGCGCTGTCCAGGCGGTGTTCCTATATGTCCCACTCTGTTCTTCCAGGAAGCGGTAGCGGGAGCCTCTATTCTGGGGGCGATGACAGCCGGGACGGGCCTGAGCATGCCCCAGCTCCCACAAGCCGTCATGGCAGCTCAGGCCCCAGGAGTCATCACAGGTAGGTGCAGTCAGAGTGGTTTGCAGTATGATAGTTTTCAATACTTTGGCCCTCTGCAATCATTGTTTTCACTTGCGTGCCTTGATTGTGCTGTATATCTTCAGTATTTCTGTTCTGCATGTGGTGTAGGAGTGGGGCCTGTCTCTTGGGAGTAATTTGCATGAATATTTTGTATTTATAAAAATTGAGTACAGGGTTTTTAGAAACATTCTACAGGAGTCTCCCCAAACGATAATTACCAACACAGGCCTTTTAAAGGATTATTTCATCCAAAAATTTAAATAATTAGCCCATGATTTACTCCCCCTCAAGAAACCTTAAGTGTATAAGACTTTCTTCCAATTGAATTCAATCAAAATGTTTTAAGCCTATCTTGGGATCTTTCAGAATTACCATAGGAACGGCTTGCTGTATTTGCCCAGATCAGTCCAAAACATGTTTATTGAAGTGTATCCACCCATAATGAAAATAGCTGGCTCAAGAGGTTGAGTAAAGGTCTCCTATAGCAAATCAATGTCATTTTGTAAGAAAAGTATTCATATTTAAAAATGTATAAATGGTTTTGTGTATTTTACGGCAAGAGACTGCTGGACAGGAGTGTGCAGCAAACACCGGAGAACAGTGAAGAGGGAACTGCAAAATGCAGTTCAGCACCAAAAAATACAACTCAAAAGGTGGCAGTTACTTGCCGAACATTGCACAAAGTTTTGAAGATGGATATTTTTCTTACAAAAATGCATCAATTTGCCATTTATTGTGGATGAATGTGCTTTTTATTAAACTAGTTTTAAACTGGTGAAGAAAAACATCCATCCGTTACCATTGTAGAGCTGGAAAAGCCTAAAATACATTTAAAAAGTCTGATTGGATTCAACAAAGAAGATCGTCATATACACTTAGGATGCCTTGAGGTTGAGTAAATAATTTTTGGGTGGACTAACCCTATATTATCATTGCAAAGCTTTTATTGAGCAGGCATGACCACTCCCACATTAGACCATTTCGACCGGGTCAGTAATTTTAAGTGGTTGCGCTCAGATCTGTGTTTTTTTTGTTGTTGTTTTATTTACCTGCAAACTTTTTTTGAACATTCGTCATGATCTTTCATTTCCACATTAGCCTATGTGTGCACAATCTCTCTCTCCCTCAGGTTTCTGTTGTCCTACACAGTACTCAGTTTAACGTGGCCTGTCGTGGGACGTGTCCACTAATAGATTTCTCTTTTATTTTCTCTTTGTCTCTTTCTCTCTCTTTCTCCTTTTCTCTCTCCTCTCTTCCCCTCCCTGTCTTTATTCTCCACATTCGCCATGACCCTTCCCCTTTGCTGCACAATGATCAACCAAGTTTGAAGAGGACTGTTTCTAACCCCTCCCCTCATAAACAAATCTCTCATTCCTATTGGCCAGTGAGTCTCTCAGATCCTGTGTGTGATTTTTGTGGAATTGATCTTGAAGCCAAGCCAAGAGAGGACCTATGGGGTTTCAAATAGTTAAATGTGACTGTTCAAAGAGGGGAAAATTATCTTCATCTTT
Source organism: Danio choprae (assembly GCA_903798125.1). Lineage (NCBI taxonomy): Eukaryota > Metazoa > Chordata > Actinopteri > Cypriniformes > Danionidae > Danio > Danio choprae. The sequence goes on from CAIGQW010042275.1 coordinate 2,623,856, forward strand.
TTTTCTTTTCTTTTTTCTTACTACTAAACATTAAGTCATAAAGGCAAGCTGGTACAGGAGAAGGTTAAAGTACTACCAGAACTTACTACATTTTCTACAGATAATTCTACATGTTTTTTTTTTCCTTTTTTATTTAAATTGTATTTCTATATATTTAAATTGGTTATATACATTAAAGATGAGGTTGTGTTTCTTGGCCCTGCCATAGTGCTTAACTTTTAAAAATCAGTCAGTCAAAATGTTTGATTGTTTCACAAGTTCTTTAGGCGCAGCTCATTGACCTGGCGATTCAGTCAGTCTCGCTGGAGAAAAGACGTTCAGTGAATGTCTGTTTTATTTGCCGTAATAATTCTGAACATGAACCTACGTAGGCCACTGGTTCTCAACTAGTTTTAATTTAAGGATTAGTTGTCCAGTACAATATCCAAAGCTATTTCCAATGTTTCTGATTTAATCGCAACAGACTTGGCATTTGAATTTATTAACAGATTTATTTATTATCAGAATTTAATTCAATTATTTTTTTGGTACAGTGCAATCTGCAATTATTTTTAATTTAGTTAGAACTGTATTTAGGATGAACTGTGCCTTTAGGGTACCTAGCACAGTAGTCCAGTATTTAAAGGTTGAGCTAGACTCACTGCTTAATTTTTATAGTTTGATGAATGAGTCACTTGCAATTTTTCGAGTAACTTTTCACTTGTGGGGTGAATTTGTGTTGTCTGGCATACACCACACCTGTCAAATGATGGTACTGTGGGCATTGGTAGTGTAAACACAAGCCACCTCGGGGTTTACGAACCCAAATCATACTGCACTGAACAGGTTTTAGACAAACGTGTACTTTTTAATCTTGACTGGTTAACTTTTTTTTAACAAACAAACCAGCACCCTGATTGTTTCATGGGGAAAAGCATATTGGTTTGAATTTCTTCTTCTTCTTCTTTTTTTTCATTACTTCAGATTTTCTTAATGGTCAGTGCTGTAAAGGTTTTGTAGTCTGGGGAAAAAGTAAATTCCATACACATAGGGGCGTTTTGGTGTGTAGCAGAGATGTATATGTCAGACCATGATTAATATATTGACTTATGTTTCTGTGCAGGGGTGACGCCTGCCCGTCCTGCAATGCCTGTTGTGCCTCAGGTGGGTCTTGTAAACCCAGTGTTGTCATCTCCACCATCGCTGTCAGCAGCTGTGGCTGCAGCTCAAGAAGCAAAAAAGGAAAAAGAAGAGGAGGAAGCCCTTCTAGATGGCTTGGGTCAGGAGATGCTTAGTGAACAGGAGCACATGAGCATCTCGGGCAGCAGCGCACGGCATATGGTCATGCAGAAGCTTTTGAGAAAACAGGAGGTTAGTTTTCAATTGCTCACTCTAAACTTTTAAATTGAATTGTAAGTTGATTTCAATACTGTAGTTGAAGAATCTTGAGCTTTAACACTAACCTGGAGTATATAATCACAGCGGTGTGAATCTTCGGTGCGTCATGTGATCGACTGCTAGAATTCAAATCTACTTCCCACGATGGTTCGCACTGAGCCAGATAGAGGCACACTGTGCTTGTCATAAATCATAAACTTTCACTCTTTTCAAAAAATGTTATTAAATGTGCAAGTATTTCCAAAACATAATGGTTTGTAAAAATACACTGTCTAGTATTTCACTCAATCTTACAATGCGTGTTATTCACATCAGATACACCTTTTAGGTTACTTGAACATTTACTCTATTCCTCAATTAAACAGCCACTTGCTTTTCATGTAGTTTAGGAGAAATTGAGGAATTAACATGTTGTGAATCCAGCAGCCCATCACTAGTCAAAGATCAAACAATATGTTCATTATTAAGCTGTTCAAATGACAAAGTGCATGTGCTTACACGTATTTGAGAATCAGAATATTAGGGATTTCACAATATAAATAGGATGTTTGTCAATATTTGCATAAGCGAAAAAAACCAAACAATATATAAATCATCAGGGCTGCGTGTGTCGTGATAAATCTAAGTTGCCATGAAAACTGCAAAGCAGCTGTCACATTAAAAACTCATGCAGGGGCATCAGCAAGAGTATTTAGAAAGTGTTGAGACTTTACTGTATGTTCTTCCCACAGTCTACGGTTATGGTGCTCAGGAACATGGTTGGGCCTGAAGACATAGATGACGATCTGGAAGGAGAAGTAACAGAGGAATGTGGGAAATTTGGAGCCGTTAATAGAGTGATCATCTACCAGGAGAAGCAGGGTGAGGAGGAGGATGCCGAAGTCATTGTCAAGATCTTTGTGGAGTTTTCGGCAGTATCGGAGATGAACAAGGCCATTCAGGCACTCAACAACCGCTGGTTCGGAGGTCGTAAGGTCATTGCTGAGGTGTACGATCAGGAACGGTTCGACAACAGTGACCTCTCTGCATAAACTGTCATAAATACATCCCGGCCCTTCATAACCTCTTTCTCTCACTTATACAGACACAGCCGCCAGCCACTCATCCCAGTGGTACTGGCTTCTCTTTGTAACTTGTAATTATTTTTTATCGATGTTGATATTAATATTATTAATGATCCCTTCTTGGGACAGAGGCAAAGAAACGCTCATGAATATTTTTTTTTTTATTGTTGCTGTTCATTAATGTGAATGACTGGATGCCACCCTTTTTTTGGGGGTCATTGGTTTACACCCTATGCCACCAATTACATGTTTTTTTTTCAATTCTCCCCCCCTCCCTCCCCTTTTGTTTCAAATATTGTCATTAGCTTGTTTTGCTGATGGTTTCAGAAGCCAGAACAATAAATTCTTCAAATATGACCGTCTTTTGCAGTGTTTTTTCAACAGCGTATAGGCTTGTTTTATTAATAAGCTTTTTTTTTTTCTTTGTGAACTGTCTTTTTGTTTGGAAGAGTTGGTATTATAAAACATTTTAAGTCACTGGATTAATACATAGTTAAGTTAAAGGTACAAAAACAAATGAAACTCAGGAGTCAAGGCTGATGACAAACCTGGTGGTTTGAGTCCAAATCAAACACTGATGTTTTTATCAACCTTTCATTTGTACTTTGACTTGATTTTTGACTTGTTTGCCTTTTTCTGCTTTCAGGTTGTTGTTTTTTTCTCCTACCAACCATATATATATATATATATATATTAGTTGTGTAAATATATATAGTTGTGTAAATATAAATTAATATTGTGCACCCTTCATATTCTTTAAAATTTCCAAATGGTCGTTTTCAAATGTTACCCTTTTTAAATGCATTATCTATTATATTTTAATGTTTATCTTTAAATGTTTTGTTTTTATCACAGCTTTGCCAGTGAGAGTGGTGCTGCTCAAGCCATAGACTTTATCGCAACTCTCCCAGTGATAACGGTTGAGCTCAAGCGCATCAAATGAAAAGCGTCTTGAAAAGGGCAGGCCATGTCAGATACTAGAGATAGATTGATTGATGGGAAACTGACGTATGAGGTGATTAAAAAAACAAAAAGTAATTAATTTAGGCGGAAGCGACAAACTGCAAAGTTTGGATGTTTATAATTTCTTAACATGAGTTTTGTCAATGTTGTGGAGCACACTAGCTAAAAGATACCCTTAAAACCAACAGACTTATGTTATTGTGGTAATGGCAACAAACAGTGTCACGAGTGACAACTGTATTTAAATACGGAAAGTAATCCTCTAAATTCGTTCAGCATGTATACAGAAAACAAGTCACTGACAAAACTTCATCACTGACCCTGCTGTAACCTTGTAACTTGTTACCAAAGTCCCTTTCAGGAAAGTCATTTCACTCGGCGGCCATCTTTGAAACCTCTCAGACATTGTCTCAATGGGGAAACATCAAATTTTTCAATAGTGTTTGCCAAGTTTACGATTACATTACATATTTGGAACCACCAATAAACTTCAACAACAATCGTCTCATAAGTTTTGTTTCTAAACATCCAAATCAAACAACATCGGCATATTTTCAGGTTGCCCGAGCTAATGCGCACGCGAAAGGAACGAAATCATGACACCAACCTTATTTATGACCTTGTTACACATTATCATCCTCTGGATCAGGGGTCCCCAAACTACGTATGGCCCGTGGGCCGAATGTTTCCGTCCCCACATTCATTTGATCAAAAAGATTGTCTTTCAAACTAAGTTTTCCCTTAGTTATTAACATAGCCTAATTATTTAGTAAATTCACTTACCAATAGAAAGGTATGTCCAACAATGTTTCATCCAGATCGAACGGGAGATGCGTGAGCCAGCCAAAAATTCAAACCGATGACGAAATGGCCAAATGGTTGGGGAAGAGAAAGGTTGATTCAGAATGCAGGGTATTTAATCAAAAGTGGACAAGTGATTATTTTTTTGTTCAGTGCAAAGAAGTGGCTGTTTGTCTCATCTGTCAAGAAACTGTGTCTGTGTTCGAAGAATACAATCTGCGCTGACACTATGAAACCCGCCACAGAGAAAAGTATGCGAGCTTGCAAGGCCAAATTGGGAGCAGACAAAGTGTTGAAGCTAAAAGGTGTACTATCGGCTCAGCAGAATACATTTGTACGCCAAACCCAGTTGAACCAGTCAGCAATTCGAGCTAGCTTTCAGGTAACTAAACTTATAGCAACCAGTGGTAGGCCATTCAGTGACGTCAAAATGTATGAATGCTGTTGCGGAGGTGTGTCCCGATTAAAAAACAAACAAAAAAAAACTTAAATGCGATGAGTCTGTCAGCAAGTACAATCGCCAGACGAATTAAAGAAATTAGGGATAATGTATATGCCCAGCTGGAGGAGAAAGTGAAAGAATTAGATTTTCTGGCTTTAGCACTGGATGAGAGCAATTACATGCAGGACACGGCACAGCTGCTAATTTTTATTCACTGAGTTAACTCAAACATTGAACTGTCCGAGGAGCTGGCAGCCCTACAAAGTCTAAAAGGCACTACGACAGGGCAGGATATTTTTGGTAAAGTGTGCCAAACGATGGAAGAGCTGGGTCTAGACTGATCTAAGCTGGCCAGCATCACTACTGATGGGGCACCTATTATGGACCCCATACGTCAAGGGGGCTTATAGGATGCATGAAAAGAGAAATGGAAGAAAAAGGTCTCGCCCCCCGTTACAAGGCCATTGCCATATTTACCAGCAAGTACTCTGCTGCAAAGTTTTGAAGTGGGAATCGGTCATGAAGGTGGTGGTGTCATGCATAAACTTCATCAGAGCAAACGGACTTAAACACTGGCAATCCCAAACCTTTCTTGCCGAGCTCGAATCTGCTCATGGAGATGTGCTTTACCATACTGAAGTCCAATGATTAACCCGGGGCAGAGTTTTGAGGCGTTTTTACGAACTGCTACCCAAAATCACCGCCTTTCTTCTGACAAAGGGCAAAACTGTCCCAGAACTGATCGATGCAGAATGGAAATGGGACCTCGCCTTTTTAACAGATGTGACAGAAATGTTGAACAGCCTCAACTTGCAGCTCCAAGGCAAAGGGAAACTAATATGTGCCATGTATTCCCACATAAAAGCATTTGAGGTGAAACTAGCACTGCTTGTGGGACAAGTGCAAAAACAAGACTTCACTCATCTCCCCATAACCCAAAGTTTTTCAATGGAGAAACCAGTAGCCCCATTCCCAGTTGAAAAGTCTGTGGAAGCGCTGGAAATGCTAAAGGCAGAGTTTGACGTGCGATTTTGTGAGCTACACGTCTACGCTAAAGAAATCCACCTGTTCCAGAACCCCTTCGCAAGCAAACAAAGCCCTGCCTTCTTATCAGTTTGAGTTGGCTGAGTTACAGAGCTGTGATGTTCTGAAAGACGCATTTAAGCCCAACGCTCTCATTGAATTCCATGCTGCCCTATCCAACGAGACATACCCAAACATCAAAAGGCATGCAATGAAGGAGTCCACACTGTGTGGTGCATAACAAAATAATAAACAATTTTAGCATTAGAAGGTATAATACATACAGTTAAAATCATAATAGTACTAGAAGTCACTCCAGCCCATGTAATTTTCTGCTGTAAAATGACCCGGCCCCCCATTAAAGAAAGGAAAAATTATGTGGCCCTCTCAAAAAAAAAGTTTGCGGACCCCTGTTCTGGATAATGATCATCAGATGCCGCTGCTCTTCCGAAGTAATTTATAGCTTAGTCTTGATGGCGAATCTCCTCCAGAAATGACAGCAACTCTTTGTTTACAAGTCTGTGGGCGTTTGAGTAATTGCTGTGATGTGATGTGCGTTTGACAGGACGGACTGCACCTTGCGTTCGTTTCATACAGATTACAAAACCAAAAAACTTTTGTTTTCAAGAGCGCTGGGTTCATTTAAAAGTAGAGATATCAAACTTAATGTAGATATATTTCTTAAGTCTGTGAAGTAAGTATTTGCTGACATTCCAGGGAGTTTGTTAATCACAAAAAAATCTGTCGTAAAAGCACACGTCTGTTCTGAGCCTCTCCCCTGCGAAACATCAATCTATATAGCGATTGCTGATTGGCTCCTGTACTACTAGGCGGGGCTACATTCGCCATATTGACCATTACACTTTTCCCCGTTCAAAACTATACTAGCGACATGTCTTGTGTATTCTAGTCTTTGTTGTTACTAAGGAAAGTGAAATCAGTCGCTCAGTACGGTTTGTACAAAGTGCGAAGATCTTTTAAATGCAGTTAGAAACCTGCATTTTTCAAGATGGTAACTTGGTTGTATAATGTGTAAGAAAATATGAATATTCACAACACCAAATCATGAGCATCTTCGGGAAGTGCCTCTGATTACAAAGCAGACCAATCATGGCTGTGGAGAAAGTTTTATTTATTTATTTCCGTGGCTGTTAGTATGCAGCACATTTTCATTGTAATGCCAATTGTAATCGTTTGTTTTGGGTCAATTTGTTATTTTCTCAACCAGCGCAGAGCCCCGGGGATCAGAGAGAGGCTGGACTGTCCTCCCCCAGAACCCTGCTGTGAAAGTGTACAAGCAGCGAATGGGTTTTGACGTCACTGCTGCTGCCCTCTTTTATAAGATCAGACAAACAAACAGCAGAGCAGTTAGTATTCAAGATGAGAGGATTCCTGGTACTGCTCAGCGTTCTGCTGGTGCTGGAGAAAACACAGGGAAACGAGACTTATGAACAACTAAACCCACATAAACGAGGAATTGTTGACAAGGCTATAAAAAGAGCCAATGGGGAATTTGGAAACCAACACCTTGATTATTCTTCTATTTTAAAACCTGTAAGTTGTTTAATTCAAATGTTAATTAAGCCTTTAGTATTTTATTGCTATTTGTCTGTCTGCCTTGATGATTTGTTTTCTCTGATTGTGGAGCTTAAAGTGCACCATAAGTATATTTAAACATCTCCTACATGTAAAGTTGTGATCTTTGAGCTATGATTACATGTGTACGACAGACTGATGTACAACACATACTCCATGTGTTATTAAAATCCACCTCATGTGAGAAGATCACACCAGCCGTCCATAAGGGAGAGTGTGAAATCCAAGAAAAGGCTAAGGTAAGTATTTCTTCATTTTCTAAATGCATAGGAGTCATAGGAATAAATAATAAAAAGGTTTCTCTCTGATCTGATCTTCAATATTTTTCACAGCCTCAGGTGTCTTGTGTTGACTGTAATGGTGAAATGTTGTGTGTCCTTCTCAAAGACTATGAAAAGGTATCCTACATAACATCATAGTCTATAGGGATAAAGACCTGTATGCATCATGATTTCTCTTCTTGTTGTCAAGATATTCCTGCAGTAAAATATTCTGTTTTTATTTCAGGCAACAAAATATATAAATGATTGTCCAAGAGTGAGTATTTATCATACCAGTGGAGGAACTTTATTGAGCCAGAAAGGAGAGGATGGGCAAAAAACTGGATGTCTTGGTTGCGTCTGAGAAGAAAAAGATTAAGGATTTATGTAAGAGACCATATGAATTAAAAAGAGTAATAATAGCACTATTGAAATATTCTAAAACATACCTGTTAAGCTAAGCTTCTTTCTAGGTAAATATTTTAAAATGTAAGTATATCTAGAATTAATGGTCATCAATCAGCGTTTTCAATATGTTTCAATATTCATATATTTTTGAGATAAATATGGATATGTCCTGAAATGTCAAACAGACAAAAATAGGACTACCATTTATGGAAAGCATATTGTAACTTTATCCCCATTTTTAATGGATTAGTTTTAAAGCCAGCATAATCTTGAAAAGAACAGCCTACAATGTGATGCTGTTATTTTAATTTTTTTTTTTCTTTTCTTTTATTGAAGAACAGGTGTCCAACAATGTCATGTTGTTATTTCTAACAGTTGTTTTGATTATGGTTTAAAATGTAGATAATACAAAAAAATTAAACAATTCAATTGAAACATCAAAAATGCTAACACAATATCTGTCATTGTCCATTGTCAAATGTTTTTGTGGTTAATTTGATTTTACTTGTACTCTTTGAAGCCATTACCCCTGCTCATAAGATCTTTGTGTAAACATGTTATTTGTTCACCAAATAAATGATTAACAGGATCAAAACTGAAGAGACATTTTCTGTTACGAAGGTCATAAATACTAATGTCAGTATTAAAAAAAGAACACATTTTGATCAAAATTGATGTAGTGAAGCATTAACTACAAATACCAAAATAATACATGACAATAATGTCAGATATGACCAAGATAGATGGGCATAATTTGGAAAGGCACAGACCTGTCTATATAAGGTCCCACAGTTAAAAATGCATGTTAGAGAACAAAGCAAGCCATAAACCCAAGGAATTGTTTGAAGACCTCCAAGACAGGATTGTATTGAGACACATAACCGGGGAAAGGTACAGAAAGAAATGGTCCCAGTGTCACAAGAACCCAATGGTCAATCTGAAAGTGATCCAGCATTTTTCTGTGAAGAGAGAAGAATCTTCTAGAACACAGGTGGCAAACTCAGTTCCTGGAGGGCCACAGCTCTACACAGTTTGGCTTTAACTCTAATTAAACGCACCTGATCAAACTTATTGAGTCCTTTGGGCTTATTTTGAACCTACAGGTAAGTGTGTTGAAGCAGGTGTTACAGAGGCCAGCTAGTGAAGATCACTACAGTCTTTAGCCTCCTTGTTAGCGCAACTGACTCCCATGCCAAGAATCGCTGATTCTATCCCATCTTAGAGCGAGTGGGTGGTGTAGGACTGGTGGGTTACATTGGTGCCATGACCCAGATCGGAGTGAGGTTTAGGGGGATGAGTATAACTGAGGCCAGCTAGTGAAGTGCTTCAGCCTGATAGGTAGAGCAATCAACTCCCATGCAAAGAACTGAGTGGGTGGTATAGGATCAGTTACACAGGGTTGGAACTAAACTCTGCAGGGCTGCGGCCCTCCAAGAGTTTGACACCCCAGTTCTAGGAGAACAACCTTTTTTACAGTAATCAGGCTTGTATGGTAGAGTGGCCAGATGGAAGACACTCCTCAGTAAAAGGCACCTGGGGTTTGACAAAAGGCACCTAAAGAACTTACAGACCATAAGAAACAAAATTCTCTGGTCTGATGAAACCAAGATTGAGCATTTTGTCTGGAGGGAACTAGGCACTGCTTATCACCAGGCCAATACCATCCCTACAGTGATCATGATAGAGCAGCATCAGTTGTAAGGATGTTTTTCAGCAGCAGGAACTAGGAGACTAGTCAGGATCAAGG
>CAIGQW010042275.1:2633546-2673489 GCA_903798125.1 Danio choprae
CTTATATCAGGACCCCACACCATCAAGATAACAAAGGAATGTCTTTGGAACAATATTCTTGAGTAGCCCAGCCAGAACCCACACCTGAACCTGATTGAACATCTTTAAGGAGATCTGAAAATGGCTGCGCATTGATGCACAAAGAAGAATGGGAGAAACTGCCCAAAAACAGGTGTGCCAAGATTGAAGCATATTCAAAAAGACTTCAGGCTGTAATGTGTACCACTTATGCTTCAACAAAATTTTGAGCAAAAGCGGTGTGTACTTATCTGTGTTACATTTGTCTTTCTTAATAAAAAAAAAACATTTTCAAGGATTTTTAAACAAACTTCTTTTATCTATTCATTATGCTGTATTGTTTGTAGAATTTTGAAGAAATATTGTGAGCAGATTGTGATGCAATTCCTAGAGAAACAGAATATTAAATGAGAAAACTGTGTGCGTGGCTTGTTTTTTAGTATGTATTTGAGTATTTTTAGTGTTAAGTATGTTAACCACGGCCAATACTAAGACATACATGATCTGACAATTTAACTGAAAAAAAATACAAACAAAAACAGGAAGTGCATTTTCAGATTTCAATTAAAGATTACAAGAGCAAACATGAAATGCACAAATGTTCACCAAAAAACTATCAATATGAGCTAACAAAATCACATGGTTAGTTTTGATTGCATTTGTACTTTAATGCATTTCGGAATAAAGCTGTAACAAAATATGGACAATGCGATCGCACTGTGAATAGATAGATAAATAGATAGATAGATAGATAGATAGATAGATAGATAGATAGATAGATAGATAGATAGATAGATAGATTTTCACGTATTGCCATTTTTGTTCTCTGAATTACAAAAGGGCATTAGTATATAGCTAGTATTAGATATAAATGACTCATTTATTTAACATTTGTTTTTAAACTAGTAAAACTATTATTATGGCAGAGAGAAAATAACTCTCTCCGTCCCACAAACACGTGTTTCCGTACTGCCACTGTTGACTTCCGGGAACATGGCGAACACCGGGGCGGCGGACGACCACTGGTGGAGTGCAAGGGGAGTGTGACGGAAGGCTGGGCATCCCGAGTTCACAGGCCCTGACAGACGAGTCCGCCGCGGCGACAGGACAGCAGCCTCGTGTATGAGTCTGCATCGAGATCATAGACAGAAATACTTCCGCTCAGGCAGCTTTTACCTTCACCTACTTTGATAATCACTGTCTGACTTTAGCTGCTGGGGTAAGAGTCGTGCATGTTGATCAAGCCATGCCCTCCCCGACCGCACCAATTTCACGCACAATATCAGCCATATTTTAATAAAACCTCTCGCCTTTTTGTATCACGAGAAACACACGTTTCAACACGCAGATACTGTGAACTATTTCCTCGGTGTAGCAGCAGCTCGTTAGCAGCTCGGCTCTGCTCCTCTTCCGGGGCCTCAGCAGATGCTCCATAATTCCTGCTTCCACAACATGTCATTCCCCTTAAAGTAGCTATTACCGACCAGCTTATAAACCCACGCCGCTGTGCTGCACGTTTATCCGTCGAATCGACTAGAATCGCCAACGATAACCTTGCCAATGCCGCTGATTCCTGCGGGCGAATTCATCCTGCTGGCCCTGCACATACATCCATGCGCCATCCTCTGATGATAAACATGTAAGCTTGCTTTTTTTTAACCGCTGTATTCGCGATGTCTTGTAACAGATATTGTAGTAGAGTAATTGTACGTGTAGTCAGTTTTATTGTGGTATGTTTACTATGAAAAAGCCGGGTTTTTACTATCATTCTGCAGTTTCAAATGAAGAGGTTTATGTCCAGAACTTTTGAAGAAGCAATTCACCCTGATAAAAATGTATGTCATTGTTTTCTATCCCTCATTTAATTTCTATACAGAGTCCCTCACTTTATTTTGTGTAACAAAAGGTGAAGGGAATGAAAGCTAGAACTGGCCATTTCCAAACATGACAGAAAAAGCCCAATGACAGTAGTTCATAATATACAGACATTTTGATGTGTACTTCTAAAAGCTGAAGTTGCTTTTTACACAAACACGTCTTTGACAGCTCCATTGAGTTCACTGTATGGAAAAGAGCTTTTATTTTTAAAATGACTATTTACTGTTTTTATATATTTAAAGGTTTTAATATTTAATTTCGTTTTATGACAGTGCAGTTGTTATTTCCAGGTTGCTGCATAACAAGATCCTTCAGAAATCACTATAATCACTATAATATGCTGATTTATTGTTCAAATATTTATTGTAATAATCAATATTGAAAACAGGTTTGCTGCTCAGTAATTTTGTGGAAACGTGAACATCAAATCTGAAGACATGCAAAAGCATTTCTTTAAGATGACTAAACTTTTAGTAGTTATTAGCTGAATATCTTGCTAAACAGCTTTGGTCAACATTGAGTTCATTTTATAGAATTGAGATTTTTGGTCACTCGGCTGAAATGGTCTCCATTTAAGTTCTATTAAAGTAACAAGGTCAAACAGGTTTGGAATGAGATAAGGTCGAGTAAATGATTTCAGTATTTCTTTGGGTAAACTGTCACATTAAAAGGTGTAGTTGAAATGGTACTAAGATGGTTCAAGAATGTTCTGTATCTCAAAGACAAACGCTTCTATTAGAAATCTGGTGAGGGTGTTGATTGACGCACCAATGTGAGGCACAAAATGGTTTCTTCTCAGTTTGTGGTCACAGCAGTTGGATTCAAAATCCAGAGTCCAATATCTGAATTGGTACTTTCATTTGATTAGCATTTTTGGACATTTTTAGTATGTTATGTTCCTCCTGTCCTGATTATGTGATGATTATACTAGTGTTCAAACGTTTTGAGTCGCTAAGATATTTTCATGTTTTTTTTAAACAAATCTCTAATGCTCAATACAGACGTTGATATACTTAGAGCCAAATTCTTCTTAAAGTTTACAGTACCTGAGCAGTGGTTTACTTTTAGTGAACACTCTCCAATGCCACCGCACACAGCTGAGAGCAGCGTTTCTGTAAATACTTGGCACACATTTCCTTTCCGTGATATACAGTGCAGTACAACTAAAATGAAAGTGATTAAATTGATGTGGATGTTTGCACAAGCTCTGAAAATCAGCACTTCAGTAAAGTCGTGCCACATTTATTTATGTTAGCAATTTGAACATTAAAACAAGTAGTGTTACAATGGAGAAATCTGGTGAAATGTTTCAGACTCTGGTGATTATGTTTCACTAGTTCATTCTTGGATTTCACTTGTATAAAAGGTAATACAGTAATATTGTGAAGTAAAACAGTATTATTGTGAAGTATTCATACAATATTTACATTTTTTTATGTTATAAAAAATTATTATTGTAATTATCAATAATATTTTTGTAAAATCTGTAATACATTTTTTGGGATGATTAACGAAAAGAAAGTAAAAGAACCGAATTTATAAAAAAATTGATTTTTTTTAATAAAGATGTTTCAGAATCTTACTGTCCTCAAATTTCAGTACACCTTTTTTCAGGATAACTGAAATGTTGAGTCCGTTTCAACCTCATAATTAGGACAATTGTGCTGCTGTTTAATAAAAATGATCTCCGGTCATAAATGAGGTCTGATTGAGATGTGTTGATGGGATATCCTCTCCTCCGCTCATGCACTGATGGAAAGTCAACATCAGCCTGACAATTCTCAAGTTACTGTCTATTTCTGGAGCAGCTCCTGCCTGATTCATTAGTGTGGAGATGAGTTTCTGTAATCTGCTGGGGGAAAAAAGTCATATACTCAATAAAAAAAGTGTGTTTCTGTTTGTAGGAGCGTTCACTTGAACTTCACTGTTGGACCACCCTGTATACCATGCTGGGGCTGCCTGTTCGCTTTAGCCTCATAGCCAGCAGGAGATTCTCCTCACCCCACCAGCCATCTTGCCAACTGAGTCTAGGTGCTCTCGCTAGTATGTACACTACACGCATGTACAGCAGTGGTGGAGGCAAGCCGGGTCGGCGTATCGGCCTCATGGGGGGAGGGCCACCAATGCTGGAGAACCACCACCATCATCATCATCCACTTCCACCTCATCACCCTCACGTCCATCAGCCTCAGAGTTACCCTGCGGTTTACCCAGCCCGTCTAGATGCCCACCGGCCCCATTACCAGACCCACCAGCACTACCACACGCACCCTCCTCCAGTCACCCACCTTCCTCCTCCGCACTACCAGCCTCACGCTCATCTGCACCACGCCAAGAAGAAGACCTGGAACTTTATCCACGAGAAGATGAGCTACGACACCTTCTTCACCATGAAGCGGCTGATCGATCGCTCGCGCAGCATGGATGAAGTGCTCCGCTGGGTCACGCAGAATCCTGGGAAGATCTCGCATAATCATTATCCCATTGCCCTGCAGAAGATCGGCCAGCTTCTGGTGCTTCATCAGGCTGGAGGTCAGGCGGGTGGTGCTGCTGGTGCTGGTGGTGGAGGAGCGGCTGAAGGGGTCCTGGCTGCGTCCTCTGCTGCTGGAGGGTCGGGGCAGAACACCATACGACAGATTCTGGATAATCAGGATTTTCAGACGCTCTGTGATGCTATTGTTAATGACTGCTCCAAGTTTGACAACTTCAGCATCGTTAATTGCCTTTACGCTGTCGCTGCTCTTGGTGAGTCCTGCACATTTAATTCAGCAGTTCATTTTATAATTTATTTTCTTCAAAAGGTTAGATTGTACAGTGGCCAAGAGAGCTAAACATGCTGCAGTTTAATAAAACGCATGCAATTACAAAAATGCTAGCAAACTAAGAAAAGATCCTCACCGGTTTGACAGTTTACGTGTTGCAAATCCTCACAACACAAACACAATAAAAAAAACACGCTGCATTTTCTCACAATGCAAACAAATAGCATGGTACACAACAGAAATGTTTCAAGGGACCTAAAAACGCGATAGACCATGCAGCGTGTTTTTTTTTTTTTTTTTTTTTTTAAATTTGTTTGCGTTGTGAGAAAATGCAGTGCATTTTTTTATGTGTTTGCGTTGTGAGCATTTGCAACATGCATGCTGTCAAACCGATAAGCATCTTTTCTAATAAGGATTTTTTGTAAATTGCAGCATGTCAAGCTCTCTCGGCCACCGTAAGATTGCCTTAAATCCAGTTTTTGATTGTGGAATAGCTGTACATATTTTGAATATTTTAAATTGGTGGTTATTAATGAAATAGAAATTGATTTGTGAAATGTTAATGAAATATAAAATTTAAGTTTTCTTTAAAAAGATCAATAAAATAATAATAATTATAATAATTTGAAAAATTATGTTTTCACTCATCATGGAAGAAATCTTGAAACATATTTATAGTCCAAAACATGCTTGAAGCAAACACAAAACATATTTTCCACCACATTTAAAAAGTGCATACTGTTATTAAAGCAAAGGAGTGCCTGAACACCTTGAGAAAGTTCTCTAAAAAGAGAAATGTACATTTTATATATGTAAAAAAACATCCAAAGTAGTTCTTGAACACCTTGAAAATGAGACTAAAACAATCTTGATCTTGTGTATTTCTCCGTCTCCCTCAGGCCTGCCCAGTGACTCTCAGATCGTGCAGGTTCTGGAGGAAGAGTCTCAGGCACGTCTGTCCCAGTTCAACCAGAAGGACATCTCCATGGTTTTCAGCAGCAGCATGAAGCTCCATCCCTCCAGCCAGCACTCCCTGATTGAGTCGTGTTTGGCGGGGTTGGAGAAGAACATCGAGCGGGAGCGTCATCCTCAGACGCTCTTCCTCCTGCTCTCCTACTACCGCACCAAATGGAGAGCGCTGCGGGCGGCGGACGGAGCCTCGCCGGAGCAGCTGGTGGTGAACCGGAAGATCCTGCGGCTGGTAAAGCACACTCTGGCCAGTGTCAGCAGCGTCAGGGACCATGAGATGGCTCTGCTGGATGAGATGCTGTCTGCCTGCGCCAGAGAGGCCAGCAACAAGAGCCTCGAGCTCATCTTCAGCTCACACCTCTTCTACCAGAACCGGCAGGAGAAGTTTGTGAGCAGCCTGGCAGGTGAGATAAAGACACATTTGTCTTTATAGTGGGATAGTTCAATTAAAAATGACATTTCTGTCAGTGTCCTTCTTCTGTTATGTAACAGATAGACATGGTATGATAACCGGTTTCAAGGTTTACCGCAGTTTGGAAAAGTAAAGGTTTTAAAACTGCTAAAAAAATGTTTGTTCATGACTATTTTATTTAGTTTTTTAGGGCAACAGTATCTCCAGTAGAAAAGGACCACCTAAACCCAAAGCTATGGGTCAGCCTACGATTCAGGAAGCATTTGGAAAAACAAATTGCTTATGCACCTACATAAAATCACTCTGGACCTGAACAGTGCAGTGGCTTACATTTATATATAGAAATATACAAAGATATCCAAAGCTGGCTTTTTTAAGTTGTAAAGAAATCAGTGTTTTTGAAACTAAGGAAAGATAGCAGAAGTCAATTATTTATTTAAATCATTGAGCCAGACATGTTTACTGTTCTAACGTAATTAAAATGTTTCTTACATTTAAATGTATTGTGTTCAATAGAGGAAAAAAATGTAGTTTTTTTTACCCAGACATATTTTGCAAAGCACATATTTTAGAGCCGTGAAAATATCGTGAAACTGTGATATTCATATCCTAGGCTATCATTCCGTCAGAATCTTATACTGGCCTATAATAACAGTAATAACAGAAAATATTTTGAAGAATGTTGGTAGCCATTGACTGTCAGAGTATTTTCCACCATTTTCCACCATTCTTCAAAATATTTTTCTTTTTGTTCAACAGAAAAAAGGAAGGTATAAACTTTTGGACTGACTTAAGAGAGAGTAAATATTTATTTTTGGGTGAACTATTCATTTCATTTATTTACTAACATGAGCAAACACTGAACGATACACTACTCACAGTATTTATTCATAGTTGTTAACAATAATTAATGAAAATAAAGCTGTTCATTGTTAGTTCTTGTGAACTCGCATTAACAAGCACAACTTAGATTTGAATTTGGTTATTAGTAAAATCAACATTAACTATGATAAATAAATGCTGTACAGTTATTAGTCATTTCTAGTTCATGTTAGTAAATAGATTAACTAATGGAACTGTATTATCAAATATATCTGAAATAACTGTTTTCAATGATTAAACTTATTTTATAAGGTTGCACAAATTTTCTATACTTCCGTGTGAGAACAAAAAAAGCTATAATTGAATAATAATTATTGTTATTATTTTCTTATTTTGCTATGTTTTATAGTTTATATATATCTCACTCAAGATGCACTAGATGATCAACCATATAGTTAAAATGTGATTAATATGGTCATTTTTGATGTATGCTTGCTGAACAAAAGTGAATTGTAATTCAAATGAAAATGTAATAAAATAGTAAAACGTCATTGACAAGCAATTATTATAATAAATGTAGTTGTATTATAGAAGAGTTGTCTAACTTTAAATCCCTTTTATCTTTTTAGAGGAGTTGCCTAAAAAGGTTGATAGCATCACGCCTTACACCATGGCTCTCATCGCCAAGTACATTGCTCGCCATCGTCTGAGAGAAACACGCTTGCTAGACACTATCGCTGACTTCCTGGTCAAGAAGGGTGAATACCTGGATAGCAAGGTTAGACAACTTGTATTGTTTCTTGAAAAACAGAAACTCCAGGTGACATCTTATATTCCATCTAGCCTAAAAAATTATGTACTGCATGCTGTGTCTTGTGAAAGGTACCAATCAGCAGCACGGATCTGAAGTTTAGAAATAATCAGTCAGTAATGCAAGGAATCATTGATGACAGGCTGTTGAAGTATTACAAAATAAAGCACACCCGAGGTAGTGATGCAGCCATGACACAAAGTCAAAATACATCTCGGCTGTGCATTATTTTTGAATAATTCAACGTGTCAATTATTCTGCTTATACTATGGTTACCACACCTAAAGACCTTCTGTGTAACAATAGATTCTTGTTGCTTTGATTTGTCTGTTCTAGGCTGTGTACTTTTTTGCTGTGCATTTATCTGAAAATAATTGAGTACCTTAGCATTTTCATTAGCCAATCAGAATCAAGCATTTAACAGCCCCATAGTATAATGTTCGATAAATCATTTTCTTATCAGACCACTGCTCTTCTTACTTTGATTTTTTTTGTCTTGTTTCTTGTCAAAATGTTTAAAAAGTTTCTAGACAAGCAAATCTTGTCTTGTTTTAATAAAGAATGTGTCCAAATTAAGTGAGTTTTTCCTTAAAACAAGCTAAATAATCTGCCAATGGGGCAAGCTAAATAATCATGTCAAAAGGAAAAGCACAACTCTTTTGCTATTGTCAGATTCTTTTGCTTATTTTAAGAAAAAACTTTTAGAATTTTGGCATAATATTTGTTAAAATAAGACAATATGTTTTGCTTGTTTCCCTGTGATGGGTTGCAGCTGTAAGTTGGCGGTTCATTCCGCTGTGGCGACCTCAGATTTAAAAAGGGACTAAGCCGAAAAGAAAATGAATGAAATGATGTTTTGCTTAGATATATTTTTAGATATTTGGACTAGAAACTAAACAAAAATTCTAAGTATATCAATTCTAAGTGATATCATGCATCACAAGTGATATTGCTCATTTTATATATATAAAAAAGCGTACAGATATATTTTTAGCTTTCTTAACTTCAATTATAGTGTCATTTTAACAGCATTCTAATTGTCTTCATCACACAGTAAATGCCTTTTCACTCTTAAGACCTGTTTTTTTCTAAATGATTTGACGTTAAAACAACATTTCCGATGTTATATCACACACTCCTATTTCCATATTACATATATCATATAAAACCAAATAGAGCAATATGTCCTATAACTTTCCCTTTTCTCTGTGTAGGTGATCCAGAAGCTTGTGTTCCCATTCAGTCGTATGAGTTATTGCCCGGCGAATGAGGCTCAGTTTTTCTCCAAGCTGGAGATGGTGCTTGAGCTGAAGGCTCTGAGTTCACCGCTGGCCACCGTCAACATCCTCATGTCTTTGTTCCAGCTGGGGCACTTTCCTGGGCTGGTTCTTCACCGAGTCTTCTCTCCATCCTTCATCAGTAATGTCATCAGTGAGTTTGTGTTTGTTTTGAGAGTGTTTGTGAAGGGCTATGAAGTCCAGCGCTTGCCTCTTGAGAAGATCAAACAGTCAGACCTTAAATATCCTTCGTGTTTGTTTTTTTTAATGTTTGAGGAACTTTATATATAATTTCCTGGTCACATGCAAGTAAACAACGACTCTGGTTTGGACCACTACGCACAACTGGAAACACAGTGTATGGGTGGAATAGCAATAGTGACCTCTGCTGGTGGATTAAGTTACATTCCATATATAAAAACATTTTGTCAACAAAGTCCTACATTCAAAAGAAATGAATAAATAAATGTAAAAAACATTTTTCAAAAATGAAACATTAAGTTGTTTTTTTTTTTTAACATTGTGCGATGAAAAATAAAAAAAAATACTATTACTGTAAATAAGCACAGTGTAATTTTCATTACTGTACCACATATTCTGCCTGATTTTGTTGACAGGTATTTTTTTACTCATAATAATTGGCATAAAGTAAATTTAACATAAATGTTTTAGGGATTACCAATTTCAAAATTATTATTATTATTTTTTACATTTTAAAAGCTATATTTATATTGTAATTTCTAATATTAAATTTAGTGATCGATTTGGTGCTCGAAACACATTTACACATGTTTTTATTGTAAAAACTAATTACAGGATACTCTAAATAGAAACAGCATTTATTTGAACTACGTTTCTCCGTAAAAAACAGTTTATAGTCCCTTTTGATCCGTCAAATGCCTTTTTAAATAACAGGATAGTCTAAACTTAATTCCCTTCTGTGTCTTGTAATTTAGACAGCCCGTATGCTCTGATTGTGCGTCGCTATCTTTCACTGCTGGATGCAGCTGTAGAGCTGGAATACAGGGACTACACTGGACCCCGCCTTCAGGACACACACAAAGTGCTCATGTTTGACCACGCTTTAACTGCTGATGAGGTGAACCGCAAATACAGGTAAGAGATGTCAGAAAGCTGCCAGTAAATCCATAAAAAGTAGTGACTTAAAATTACCTTATTACCTGCATGACCTCCAGGAAACTGTGCGTGTCTGTGTTTCAGCTATAAAGGTCTGGTTGCAGAAGCGCTCAGGCAGCTGGTTGGTGAGCACGGATACAAACAAGATGAGGTTCTTGCACCTGGATATTACACAGGTGAATCAAGAAATGTGATCAGACAAACAAATTGCATTATTGGTATTGTGTATTTATTCCTGATTTATTACTGATGTAATTTATTCCTGTGATTTCAAAGCTGAATTTATTCATTTTTTCATTTTTCCAAGACCCTTCAGAAAACATTTTAATTTTCTGATTTGCTGCTCAGAAAATTCTATTGAATTATTATTATTATTATTAGTAGTTTTTGAATGGGAAATTGTATAATGTTACAAAAGCTTTTTTTAAAATTTCAAATAAATGCTGATCTTTGAGTATTTCTGTTCATGAAAGAAGCCTGAATAAAAAATGAAACTGTTAAATAATAATATTAATAATAAATGTTTCTTGAACAGCAAATTAGCATGTTAGAATGATTTGTGAAGAATCATGTGACTGGAGTAACGATGCAAAACATTCAGCTTTGAAATCTCAGGAATAAATGACATTTTAGCTAAATATTCAAATAGGAAACGGTTGTTTTAAATAGTAAAAATATTTTAAAATGTTGCTGTTTTTGCTGTACTTTGGATCAAATAAATGCAGGTTTGGCTGAGATGTTTTAAAAACATCTTATCTTAACTCTTGTTAAGTTTTCTGATTGACATGATTCTTGTGAAGGCAAGATTGTTCATTTGGCGATTTTTGTTTTTGTAGTCCATGCATTTGTTCGATAAACAACATGCTGATATCCTGTTCATGCTGTTTTAAAATTCAGAATTATTTTTTGTGTCAGATTTCTTGCTGTGGGTTGACAGCACAGGCCGTGTTCTCCCCATCAGAACAGGCACACCAGCATCATCTTTAGCAGCCGCTTCAACACCCTGTGTAGTGTTGAACCTCAAATCCCCAGATGGCTCCGGCTCCGTCTCGACCCTCACTACTGACTTCCAGAAGTTTTCTCCCTTTGCTCCATCACTAGAGGAAGAGGCTGACAAACGAGCAGGAGAAGAGTCTGCTTTCCTTCCCGCTCACATGCGTCCCGCAGCCGCCTCAGGATCTCAGAGGGTCGGCCCTAATGGAACTGTCCCGCTGGAATACAACCCATATTACAGCACTTCAGATTACTACTCCAATCTAGCCAAGGAACACTCTCTGGAGAGCCAAGACAGCTCCACCCTCAGCAGTCCTTCGGACTGCCTGACCCAGACAGGAGCCTCTGTTCCTGGGACAGTTGCCCCGCAAGACTCCCTGTTTCAGTTCTCCATTGGAAAAATCCTGGAGGACGAGGGAGGTGCTGCGACAGGAGCAAATCCGGGGCCAGACTGTGAGATTGCTACATTTTATGAAGGTGTTTCTTACCCAGAGGGTGGAGAGAGCGATGGAGTGACCGCTTCTTCACTGCAGCTTCACAATCCAGACAACCCTGAAGCTGACCACAGGACCACAGGAGAGCAGGTCAAGAGGTCAGTCCTTCCTTCTTTTGTCTTGGTTTTAGTTTCCAGTCCACATATTTTATGCACATTTTACCAGCTTGAATAAAAAATTGTTTGTTTAAATGGCAAGATGCACAAAAAAGTTTCAAATTTGCTTTAAAATATGTATAAGGTTCAGAGATAATAACTTCACAGGATAACTAAAACCAGTCAGCCAACCAATCTCAGTGCACACCATTTAGAATATTCTTTTAGCCATTCTAAAATGGCCTTATGTCCTGAGTTTGTCATTAAAATTATTTATATATATAAAGGTATATATAAATACAAAGGTAAATACAAAACCTGGGTCAGTGCCAGTAACCTAGTGGTGCATTGACATCATAGATCTTGCTTGTCATCATTAAACATATTTTTTCTCTCTTATGCAGGGTAATTATGTCTGTAAATGATAAATGGCATTATTGCCATAATTCAGATGTTCTGGTCGGATCCAGGGCCATGAGAGACCGTCACCTGCGGTTACTGGGCTACAACATACTACAGGTGAACACTGAACAGTTTATTTGATTTAATCGACTATTAATTTTAGTCTATATAGTTCAGTCAGAAAAATCTGCATTGACAAAATGCATGTTTTTTTTTTTAAGTAAAATATATATATTTAATTGAGTAATATCCCGTAAAGATATTTGTACTTCTATGAACATTTTTTATTTCAAATAAAGGCAGTTCTTTTGAATTTATTGATCAAAGAATTGACAAGATTTTTCTATAAATAATAGACACAAAAACGGGGTTTCCATATGAAGTTCTGGAATATCATGGGATTTTAAAAAGTCTATTTAAGACATTGAAAGACAGGGAGTTTTTGTCCATGTCATAGAATATCAGGGACTGTTGTCTGTTGCTTAAATTCTTTCTTTTTTTATACTGTATCGTGTTTCACACGTTTTGCCTATTGTTATGTTTAGTGATTTTGATCCTTTCCTACGCAACAACTGGTTCGTCACTTAAGTCAAATGCAGTCTATTAGCTAAAGCAAACATGTCAGGAAAATGTACATTTCAAGAGCTTTGGCTACAAGATGAACACTTAAAAACTGGATGTTTGACTGGCTGCTCTTGTTTCCTTTGAAAATCTGAGGTATATTATCCACTGTTGCTCTTATTATGGCTATTTAATTTATGAAAAGGGATATTCAATATAAAACAATTTCAATATTATGCAGAACACAACAGTGTGTTGTTCCTCTGTTCATTATAGGCCAGCATTTTAGTCTGTGAAAGTCTAAAGCAAAAATAGCAGTGTTTCCCACGTTGATATGAGGCAAATCAGCATATTCGAATAATTAGATAATACCTTTTTTAAGCTTGCAGTGTTATGGATTTATAATATTATACTCTTTATTATATCTTTTAATTTTCTTTTTCGTTGTAGTTGCCCTATCTGGAGTTGGAGAAGTTGAACGGGATCGAGGAAGTCAAGCAGTACCTACACAAAAAGCTGCTGGAGGTTCCTTTATGACGACATGAACGGAGCGAGTGTGTGATCGTGTGCTTCAGAGAGCATGTGCCACTTGCAGGTTTCGTTGTTTTCAGAAAGACTGTGCTGTACGTGTGTGTCAATATGTATGTGTGTGTGTGTATGTAAGAGTCTGTATGTGCATTTGTACATACAAGATGTGAACAGTCCGTGTTTTCAGGACAAAAAAACAAGATGTCTGGCTGGCTGTTACTGTCATTCTTTAATTATACAGAGAACTTCTCTGGGCAAAACTGTAGAGTCTAACTGTGCCTGGATGATTCAGCTTATTCAACGTCATCAAACATACAACACTTCCCTCAGCCGATGATCAAGAGCCATTTTATTGTCAAAAACATCACACGAAAAAAGCAGCAGCACTTCTCAGATGCTTTATATTTTGTCCAGAGTGATTGTTCAGGGGTGAAAAGAGTGGGTGGTTTATTATTATAATTATATGTTCCCCAGCAGTTCATTTTTAAGTTTTAGTGGTGTTCCCACTTCCCCTTTTGTGTCCTCACTGTTATTTTGGTGTCTTTAGGTGCAAGCTTTGACTGAGGCACTAAGTTGGTGTTTTGGGGCAAGTGTGAGGAGTAATAGTGTGTTTTATGGACGTGGAGGTCTGCTGATGAGGATTTCAGACGCTGCTGCCACGGCCACTGCTGCTCTTTGGTTTTAAACCTAAAAGAATTGAGGGTTTGTGGACAAATATGGATGTAAAGCTATATTAAAGGGACAGTTCAACCAGAAAGGAAAATTGACATCATCAATTGACACGCAACATCATTGACATCAAATTACATCATTTTCCAAACCTGTTTGAGTTTCTTTTTACTATTGAACACAAAAGAAGATGCTTTGAAGAATGTTGGAAACCGGTAACCCATGATTCCCGTAGTATTTTTTTTTTTTTTTTTTACTGTGGATGACATTGGTTACATGTTTCCAACATTCTTCAAAACATCTTCTTTTGTGTTCAACACAAAAGAGAACCGCAAACCAGTTTGAAACCAGTAACTTACCAGTAAAAACCAGTAACTTTGCAGTAAAGTAAAATTTTTGGGTGAACTATCCCTTTTAGGAACGCTAAGTGGAATGTTTATTAAAAGTCTTAGGATGTGAGCTGCGTGGAGAAGGGTGGCATTGAGGATTATTATATGCAGGAATGGGTTCTGATTATATATTTTATTTTCTCAAAGTGATTGACAGCTTTGGTGTCATGTAATGGGAAAGCAATGCACGAAGTTGACTGCAGGATAGTTAAATAATGTTTTCATCTCTCTTGTGTGGAGAATGTTGCATTTTTAGATTGTGCCTTTAGAATATGGATGTTGAGAGAAATTGTAAACCGAAAGCTTTTTATGAAAACACGACTGAAATTTAGCTGCGATTTAAAAAATAAAATAGTTTGTTTCATCATTTGAAAAAGAAATAATCATTGGAATCCAGTTGGATTTGTCACATTCTTGTTTTGTCAGGCAGTGATCTAGTGTGATGTTTATATAATATCATAGTTTCTTTTAATAAGTACATTTTGAATAGTTCATTTCGACTATGAAAGCCATGAAAGTTTGCTAAATCAAGGCCTTGCTTACATCTGCATAAAATGAGATGCTCTATATGAAATGCATAAAGATCCTAAAATCAGATCTTATTAAGATGGATCATGTATTTTGTGCAAGTCAACCATATTCCACTTTCTCTGTGTGCATTTGCTTGGCTCTTTCTTTAGAGGGAAAGGTAATTTATTATGGGAAATGAATGTAAGTGGACTGTGTGAGTGAATGACTGTGTGTCGGGTAACAGGTGGGGAAATGGATTGAAGTGTCTGTTTATATATACATATTGAAATGTCTATATTAAAAAAATTATTAAAAATGAAAAAGCAGAAAATCAAAATGGTCGTCTTTGTTTTTTGGGGGTTTTTTTTCAAACAAGGTACAAATGCTTATAGTATTTAAGATGCCACAGAACACCAAATATGATCATACACAAGCAAGGGACACCCATCCTAAAACAAATTAAAAGAATATATTTTTAGAAATATTTAAATGCCCAATTTACACTGTTAAATGTATTATTTCTATTATAATATATGAGTATTATTGTATGAATTAGTTTGATTCTTATTTATTTTTTTGATTATTAAAATTAATTATTCATAATTTGTTTTACGTTTATTTATGATGATTCTCCAAACGTTTCTTCAAAGTTGTCCTAAAACTATTGAACAACAGCCATTCTTGTCTTAAGGCAATTTTGAAAAACATGTTTAAACCACTTGAATTGTTGAAAGCATATATTGGAATACATTTGTGCATATATGTGCATATATTGGAATACATTTGTGCATATATGTGCATATATTGGAATACATTTGAATAAATATATATTTACATATATAATAAATAAGAGCAATTGTTTAGATAATTGGCTTCAAAATAAATTCTGCAAGGAGCTTAATGTCATCCTCTTCAACTTTATGCATTCAGCCTGTTTCACACTGTTTTATCAGGTGGTGTTGACAGCACTGATTGTCTTTTTAGTGTCCCACACATCTGAGCATCTGTGTGTGAAGGACAGACAGTAAAGACCGACATCCTCAGGCGAAGGTGTTGCACAAAACAAGCACTAAATACTACAAAAAGAGCCATGCATGTTCATCTGGACTAAAAACTGCAGAGACCGCTATGGCACAGCACTGTTAACACATCAACAACTTACTTGATGTTCACCCAAACATCACTATTCTGTATTATTTACTGCAGTACACAAAGAGTATGTCTGAGTCAATTTTCTGGATCCTGAGGTTGTGTTGTGGGTCAGTAGCTATCGTGTGCAAAAATATGACCACTGGTAAGGACCCTGTAAAAAGTAAAATATAATTAGGGCATTTTATTTTTCTTATGAAAGTTAACATTGGTTTTACTGAAAGAAAAAACATGTATTTTAAATTTTAGTCATGGTAAAATACTAATGAAAACGGCTGTGGTTTTGCAACTAATGATAGTTTAAAATGTTTTTTATTGTAGCAAAGTTGTGGTCATTGTAATCGGTCTTATAAAATAAATATATAATAAAACCAGTTAATTTTCCTAGGGGGTTAAATATCAGTATAAACCAATGAGAAGTGTAAAAAAGAATGTGTAGTAACATTGTTTAATCTCTACAACATTGTCAGTTAACGAAGGATTTGTGCCAAACCACTAAACCTTTATTATGAAGGGAGGTTTTTTTTTAAACCGGAAGTCGCCGTTGTGGCATCGTTCTCTCCTGCCAGTGATCAGGAAGCGCAGACGTTAAACGGTGCGAATCATGGACCATCATACGATGTGAAATGTCAACGGTAAGCCATTTTCGGAGTTATATAGAGTTTCCTTAAACAACTTTAACTCTTATTATTTCGAGGATTTGTTTATACGGGTCGTCAGTGAGGAAAGCAGCTGTTCAGCTCGTGTTGGCGGCTCTTTAGCTTGTTTCGCAGCTCTAGCGATACGCGAGCGCTCACCTGCTGTACCTTCAGACAGAGCTTCACTTACAAACACACCTCATGCTGTTGGGCACAAAACTGACGGCAGAAAACACTAGAGTGTGTCTTTTTTGTTAGAAATAGTTACTGTAAACTTTTTTTTTCTGTATGTACTGGAAACGTGGCTGTTGACATCTGTTTGGTCAAAATCTTACCTTTACGCGATTTAGATGCGTAAATGCACCTGTCATTCCCCTTTTCGAGCACACTTGTGTATTTAAATATAGTTAACTGAAATATTGTTACTTTTAAACATTCAGTTCACTCGATAATGTAAAGTGTCATGCTTTTCCCATGTTGTATCATGACTTTCCTTATTCTGAGGAACAGGAAAGGAAAGGTTTATTAGAATGAAAACACTTAACTTTCCTTGTATGGGATGAGATGCTAGGAGAGTGAAAACAAGGAGAATGTCAAACCAAGGAATAGTTTACCCAAAATATGAAATTTTCTGTTAGATTACTTTCAATCCATTTAAATGTAGGTGATTTTTTTCCCCTTTCTTTTCTTTAGTAGAACATTATTTTAGATGAAACTGTAATTAAATTTGATTAGCTCTTTGTCAAAACATTCAAGGATAACAAAATAATACCAATATCTCCTGATTTTCTTGTATTGAATGAGGTTGAGCACATTACAATGAGTTTACATTTTTGTATGAACTATTGTCAGTACTCGCCCTCAGGCCATTTTAGATCTAGGTGACTTTTTTCCCATTGTTATATCATTAAAGAACAGTTTTTAGTTAAATTGTGTTCCTTACTGATTCATGTTTTTCCTCATTTTATTTTATTTACAGGGACAATGCTCATTAATCAACACTAAAACTGAAAATGAGCCAGAGTTAGCCACAAGGGATAATTTTCATATGTTGCCTTCTGCCAGATTTTGAGGTTGAAGGCAACCTTAAATCAAAAACACATTATTACACATACAGAAAAATGCGATGTGATGCTAATTGACGAATGATGAAGCACTTTAGAGTAAATCAAAATATATAGACAAAGCAAAATGAATACCTTTTGTTCCTGGTTTTCTCAAATGTTCTACTGAAAGAAAGAAAAAAGTCACCTATATCCTGGATGGTCTGATGCTTATTTTTTCGTTCCATCGATAAAGGGAAAGTCAGAGATTTGAAATGTATTCAGAGGAACAGATCAACTCTCTTTGCTTCTGAGAATGTGCACTGGACTGCGTGCATAATGATGAGAGCAGCTGTCATCACGCAGCTTGAGATATGGTTTGAAACATGCTGACGTCCACAGTTAAAGAGAGGAAATATCTGGTTAACTGAGAGACCACTTCACCGCTGCTGTGTTCAAAGGTTGCGGCTTATGCTCGTAACAGTTTAATGGATTGTACACAAAGGCTCTTTCTGCTTAAATGGTCATGCTCAGGGGGAAAATCAAATTTACAGAACTGTTTATCATTCTAAAATTATCCAGATGTTTGTTTAAGGTCAAGATTGTGCTATTATTGTCTTCGTGAACTGCTCGCTTTGAGGTTTTGGGCCATTTGGCTTTTCATTTTGTTCTGCTGAATGTTACTTGAAAGATTCCTCCTGTTAAGGTGGTGAAAAGCTTTTCATCATGTTAAAGGTGCCCTGTGAAGAAAATCTGGGTATACCTAGGCATAGTCGAATAATAAGAGTTCAGTACATGGAAATGGCCTTACCGTTAGCCTCAGACTCCATTGTTTCCTTGTTCTCATCTAAATTTAAAGAGTGTAAAACCCTGGTGGAAAACAGGCTAGAGCACAATCAGAACACAATGCAGACTGTTATGTTGCTCACGGAGCTATTCATTAGCATGCCCTCAATATTTTCATGTACATTAGGTCACTTTCTACTGTACTTCAGCCAGACATCATCAGCAGCTAAAACACATACTGATTGGTTGCATGTGGGATCATTAAAATGCACTGCAGTCTGCGTTTGATTGGCCACATTTCCTAGTGAGTAGGCCTGTCACAATAATCAATATATCAACTTAGCGCACAACACATGGACATCAGTGGACCTCAACTATTTTTGGTGATGCAATATATTTTGCTCATACATAAAAACCAATTCTAGCAACATTTTAGCTAATTGCACAACCTTTCTATCTCTATTGGAGGTGTCAGTATGGCTAAAAAACACTAGTATAGTTTACTATAAATTACTATAGTATATTTTCATGTGGGTGCCTGACAACTGAAAATAGATCTGGTAGCAGACATCACAGCCTCTGTTACTTTTTACTTTGATTCCAAAGTAAAAATTCCAATGCCTTCCAATGATTCCAATGCCTAATTATTAAATTGTTAAAATTAATATAAGTAAATATTCTTGGGAATAAAATATGATGTGTTGTTTGGAAGAGTGTACTTGCGTTATGATACTATTATATTGTCATTCTGGCATTATATAATGAGTGGCATAAAATGGACTTAAAATAACAATAATATCGTTTATCGTAATATATTTTGGTGTTTGTATAACAAAAAACAGATATTGTGACGGGCCTACTAGTGAGATTACAAAAATGATAATTTTTCTCAGTTTATTTTTAAGTTCTTAATAAACTTTTAAGTCCATTGGAATAAAGCCTAAGCCAGCCGCACTAAATTGTTTTCTGTGCATTAAGAAATGATTCCATGAGCCATATTTTTCACATGTCAGGACTCAAAATGCAGGATATATAGAATATAAATTTTTTCAGCTTCATCTTAAAGAGGCACGAGGTTTGTTTAATTGTATCTTTTGTTAATTTATAGTATTTTTTTTTTTGTGTGAAATTTGCCATGCATGTTTGTACATTTGAGGCAACAAACACGAATACTGCAAAGTATAAGTGTGCACTTAGTATAAAATGCATGTTTAAGAATCGTGTCATAGTCAGGTCTTAATG
This sequence comes from Danio choprae, assembly GCA_903798125.1. Classification (NCBI taxonomy): domain Eukaryota; kingdom Metazoa; phylum Chordata; class Actinopteri; order Cypriniformes; family Danionidae; genus Danio; species Danio choprae. The sequence goes on from CAIGQW010042275.1 coordinate 2,653,132, forward strand.
CCATTTTTCTAAAGTGAAGGAACAGCAATGAATTAAATGAACTGATTTAAACGTCATCTGTTTATGCAGAGGATTATATATCATTTAAAAACTCTAAATGAATTTAAAATCTATCTAGTAGTTGAATTGATTAATTCCTGGTTGTGTTTTCATTTTACATTGTAGCTTCAAAATACAACACAATACATCTCTGTTGGTCTCTTTTTTTTTGTCGAGTTTCATTGTTATTTAGGCTATATTTAATCCACAACACAACTTGTGAACAAATAAGCAACTTTGGTGTTTTTTATTAGATAGCTCACTGACTCCATGCAGGTAAAATAAACCTCTCCACCACTTAATTGAAAAAGATTTAATATGGCATCTATTTTTAATAGTTTTTGACAAATGAAGTTTATTATTTGATAATTTTGCGCATGTTTATTTCAGAGCACATCACGTGTGAGAGAGAGAGTGACACCACCACCACTGAGTTGATTAATATGTATGTTTCAAATATAGTCAATAAGGAACTTATGATTCTATGGGTAATTTCTGGGGTAATAAATGAGCATATATACCATACACCAAGATTTTTTAAAAATTGACCTAAGCCACATTCCTACTATGTAGATACCAGAGAACAATTGAACTTATTGAATCAATGTAGTATATGGAACCTTTAACTGGAGGAATCTTTCATATACCACAAGTATATGTTAAGAGGAGTCTGCATACAACAAGTGGGGGGAAAAAGTTAAGTCTATATTTTTAGTTTAATCTCTATAAATTTAAGAAAGAAAATATTTCGAAGATAACTTCATTAGTCTTAATGAAATGATCAGGGTTCACAGTCATAAGAAAAAAAATTCAAAATTCATCTAAACTAACCAAAAACAAGACATTTTTCTTGTCAGTCATGATATTGCCATTTATAGTTCACCGCAAATGTCAGAAATGTGTTTGCTTTCAGCAGATCTTTGTTTTGGTTTGAATTCCTGATGCTGTTTTGATTCCTTTACATATTTTCTGAGTATTGAGTTCTCAATACCATCACATGTACGCATAAAAAAATGAGTGTTTATCCTAGTTTACAGAAATGTCAAACTCAAGTATGGTTTAATAGCCAATAAAGCAGACAATTAAAAACAAATTGAGTTGAATCTGAAGTTGTTTGCAAGTCTAAAGTAAGCAGATTGTTTTTGTTTTGCTTTTAAAAAAGTGCTTATTCAATACTAAGTGTAATGGTTTAAACTTAACTCGCAATATAGATACCAGTGATATATATTAAAATAGACTCCTGCTGTATCTGCAAAATGATAAATAAATTAAAAAAAACTCATCCAGCACTCACTGGAAATTTTGTGAAAATTCTGAATGATGCGTAAATCAGAGCTTGTATTTAAGGGAAATAATCAACTATGAGGAATGTCATCAGTAATTGTGAACATGTGCTGTAGGTGCCTAGTCTGAAGTTGCCTTAGTCCAGGACACAGCAGACCAGGATGGCTCTAATAGAGGGGGTGGGTGATGAGGTCACCCTGCTCTTTGGAGTGGTGTTCCTGGTGCTCGTCCTGGTTCTGGCCTGGGCCTCCACTCACACTGTTGAACCCCCTGAACACCTCCTCTCACCCAGCCCAGGGACCTCACCCTCTACAGAGACTGACAGCCAGGAGCCGCTTTCTCCGGGAACCACGGACTCATCGCCCGGCGGAGTCAGAGATGAGGATGATAAGAGTGAGCCTGGAACAGAAGCGGGAGCTGCGGGACAGTCGGCTGATGGTAGTAGGGCTGGTGGAGGGGAAGGTGGCCTCCTGGACGACGCAGGGATTGGGAGTGACGGGTTGAGGCATCGAGAATCAGCAGGTCCCTCGACTCATCCTCCAGAAAGCGCCCCAAGTGCCACACAGCCTTCAGCTGAAGATGCAGCAAGTGAGACCCACAGAAACATGGTGCTCAGGCTGAAGTTCTTGAATGATACAGAGAGGACAGCGCAAGTCAATCCTCAAGACACCATTGGTTATATTAAACGGTAAGCAATTGAAGATTGAGATCATTTTTGGAATCAAATATTTATTTTATTTGACTAATTACAACAGATGGAAATGTAGTAAAGAAAGGGTTGTGCAATTTCACATTCATCTAGTATAGTCCAGCTGATCCTTTACATTTATAAAGGTCCTGTGAAGTGCTTTGAAATGTGCTTTCTTTATTCGATGTTTGACGTAATCTCAACTGAAAAACAAAGTGAGGGAGAGTCAAAGAGTAGCTCCACCTCTTTAAAAAAATAGCCAATAGTATTTTATTTTATCGCAGCTTTGCCAGTGAAAGTGGTTGAGCTCAAGTGCATCAAATGTAAAGCAAATGAGAAGCGTCTTCAAGGGGGCGGGGCATGTCAGATACTAGAGTGCATTTGATTGATTGATCAAGATTTGATGAGAAACTGAAGTATGAGGTGACGTGAAAAAATAGTTGATCCATTTAGGCGAAAGTGACAAACTACCAGCTTTACATGTTTATATCAGTTTTATGTCTTCTAAACGTGAATGTTATCATTGTTTTGTACCACACTAGCTTATAGATATCTTTGAAGACTAACATACTGATACTAACATCTAACAAACATTATTTTAATTTCACTGGACCTTTAATCTACTAACTCACTGCATGTTTTTTTTGTCAGACAAAAATAGCTGAAGGTAATATTAATGTACTTAATATCTGCATTGTGATTGGTCAAATTGCCTATCAATTGAACTTTGAAGTTCACTTGATTTATAAAAGAAAATTAGATTATAATAAAAAAAATTACACTTCGTTTCTTTTAAACATTTTAACTTTTAATACAAACATTTTGTCTTATTTTGCAGATTATTTTAAATCTAAATACTTTAAAGAAGAGTTGACCTAAAAATTATAATTTCATCATGATTTACTTTCTTGTTCCAAACCTTTAATCTAAAGAAGATATTTTCTATGATATCGATAACCAAACCATTTTGTCCAGTAGAAGTGGGAACAGAGATAGTTTTTCTATCAACATTCTTGAATGATTCTTGAAGTCATGAATTTTATTATATTTAATGTTAGCCTTTTTTAATTAAGATAATGTTTTACTTGATAATATTACAAGAATAATGCAATCTTTTCCCCCAAAATTCTACTAATCTAGAATTTAGTAATTTGCAATTTCACATAAGACAATGTTAGAATTGTCAAATGTTAACTCACAATTGTGGGTTTCTGACTAGCAATTCCACAAAGGAAAGTCAGAATTGTGAGATTTGCAATGGTCAGAATTCTAAGATTAAAAAGTATTTGTTTTTTGCTAATATAAGTTATAATTTATAGAAACAAGCTTCTATAGTTTCCTAACTCAATTCAATTTCAACTCAAATTCAACAGCTCAATAGAAATTTGACAGGTCATTCTCAGGTCATTTTATTTTATTTTATTTTTCATTTTTAGCACACTTTTTTTTAGTTTTTGCTGTTTATTGGATTTTTGTAGATGGATTGTGTCCTTGGCTACTTGCTGAATTAATTGTCACTAAGCAACATATACATTTTTGTCAATCAATATAAAGCGTCTTCTGCAGCATCAACCCACACACAAAGTTACCGGCCAGAGACCTTTTGTTCTTATGCCTGTGTGTAGCACCATGCTTTCAGTCAGAAGAGTGAACCAAAAAAAAAAAAAAAAAACCTCCTTGAGCCTCATGAGACACAATTATCCAATCTCACAAGCAGAAGCCATTGTGTTCAAATCTGGCAGAATGTTCTTTAGCGTCTACTGGAAACATGAGGCTTTGAGCGTGTGGGAGTCCACATCATGTTTTCTGTAGGTGAATACACGCTTTCGTTAGACGAGAGGTCAGATTGGAGAGTTTCGGTTTTGTAAAGTTTCTCATTGGGAAGATTACTTGTGTATTTTTGCTGCTCAGTGCCATTTTCATCTGATTTGAATGGAATTTAAGCATTGCTGAGCAGCTGTACAAAATACCTACATTCTCTGCAGAGGATAGTATTTGAAAATGGTCTTTAAATTCAGTTTTTGAAAATGTTCCAGATGTTCCAAACTTGCCAAAAATGTTCTATTAAAATAGTTCAAATGCATCCAAAGAGCAGTTTTAGATGACAACGTTTCAATTTTCTGCACAGTGTGCATTGTGATTTGAACTGATCTGCAAGAAATGTAAATATTTATAACATTTAATATTTTGTCTCTTTCAACATAAACATAAAATCATAATCAAAGAGCAGCTTTTGTGTTTGAACAAGATGAGCAGAAATGAGATGTTTTTGGCTTAATTTATTTAATATTCGTTTAAATTGACTTATTTAACCAGGAAAGTCCCATTGAGATACAATATTTCTTCTACCAAGGAGTCCTGGTCGCAGAAAAATACATATCACAACGCAGACGCACACAAAAATAATATAAACCATAATCAATTATTAAAATGTGCACTGTTCTAAATAGACAGACTTTTAAAATATAGAGATAGATGGTACAGATTTCATAGGTAGTAAATTAAGTCATGATTTGCTTATTATCTGCAGCTAATAGAAGTGGAGTCATTCATTGTCTAATCAACCTTCCACACAAAGTTCTTAATTTTTTCAGGTAGAAGAAATGCATAAATGAAAAGAAAAATGATCAGTGTCATGGATTTGTATTTACAAAGTCATCCACTAATTTTGTAGATCGGTTTAAAAACATTTGACATTTGGGATTTGGAGCCAATTTGCAGTGGGGTAAAAGGGCTTTGGAAAGATGGCCGCATTATTATTTTATTTTTACACAGAAATCGGTAGGTGTATAAGTAAAATCTGTTGACTTCAGCAGTCGTGTTGCATTATATGCCAATGGTGACAGTTCAAAAAAGGGGGAAAGTAGTTCTTGCATTATTTGTATTTCCCAAACTTAGAATGCCAGCGGTTGAAGTTGCACTAAAGATCTCTTCATACAATCTTTGTTTTTGGCTCTAGATAAACCTTTCGTTTGGTGTTACTGTAATTTCCAGAGATCTTACAATCATATTGTCATGTCTTTAATACTTTAATGAGCTGTTCCTTTTTGAAAGCTGTATACACACATTTGGTTTCTGACCACAGAAAATGTGTACATCTACTGTTGGAGCCATATTGAGATACCAATATATTTGTAACTGAAACTATAGGGAAAAAAACTTTTCTGAATTGTTAGTGTTGACATTATGCAATAATGGTTGCTAAAGTCAACAGATTTTAGTAAGAGACCTACCAATCTCTAAAAATAAAATAATGCTGCCATTTACCTAAAATAATTTTTACCCGTCTGTAAATTGGCTCTAAATCTAATGTGTGAGTTGCTATTTTGACCCCCTTTTTTAAAACTGGATTACTCTGTAAATAAAACAAATGATGGAATTTAATATGTTTGCATTCATTATTATAAATGTTTGCTTTATTTAGAAATACTTTTAACAAAAATCTAAAATATGAGCCAGGGTTTAGGGAGTTGAACATTTGTTGATTTAACAATCAGAAATCACCAAATATTGTCGCATTTATTTTCCCTTCATACACATTTCACCTGAACTTCAAAATGTTGCTCCGACTTTTCATTTGCACAGTCACATGGGGTAATTATGACTTTATTATCATATAATATAAATATATTATGATTATAATTATCATGTAATTATATTGCTAATCTGTAAAGTGTACTCAAGCACATTCCCAGCCTTGTCTCTCAATCTGAGCCTGATGAATCATCCTGGAAAATGACAGAGAGATACGCGATACTATTTCTGGCATGATTGTTAAGGAGAAAAGAACACTACATACTGCATCTATTTTGGGTCGAAAGAAGTGTTGTCAAACAGGAACGTATTAATCACACCATTAAAGAACTTGTCATTGGCCCCAGTCCAAACAACAACTTATTCCCTTCTTTTTGCAGCGCATTGTATTTGTAACCTATATTTCTCTGACAAAGTTTTATGCAGCATTGCTTAAAAGTCTTTAAGTTAGTAGTTTAATATGCTTACATCAGTCAGCATTATTCTGAACTCAGATTCAAGTGGACTAGTATACGTGTAGGTGTTGACATTTGCTTGTAAATAAACTTGTGTGCTTTTCAGGACTTACTTTGCTGGACAGGAGCACCAGGTGCGTCTGATATACCAGGGCCAGCTCCTTCAGGATGATGCTCAGACGCTGGCCTCTCTCAACCTGGCCGACAACAGTGTTTTGCACTGCCACATCTCCCAGCATGCCACACGGGCCATGCCTGCCGGGGCACGGGCTGCTGACCAGGTGCATGTGGCGCTCAATGTGGGGAGCCTCATGGTGCCTCTGTTCGTGCTCATGCTGTCTGTGCTCTGGTACTTCCAGATTCAGTACCGGCAGTTCTTCACTGCACCTGCCACTGCCTCACTGGTGGGCATCACCATCTTCTTTAGTTTTGTTGCGTTTGGGGTGTACCGTCGTTGATAGCTGGTTCTGTCCACTCATATTCACCATACACGCGTTTACACGCATATGGAAACACATTCGTTGCACTTACTCACTTACCAGTGCCAGTGGCAATGTCTTCTGGGATTTCTGGACTTTTCAGGTTTGCTGAAAGCTGAGATTTCAGAGGAACATCTCTGAGGTCATCTCTCTCTCTCTCTCTCTCTTTATTTCTTTTTTTTTTTTTTGGTTGGTTATTGTGGTTTTCTTTTGTTTGCTATTTTTCATCTGCACCAAGTTTATGCTTGTCACAGATAGGTTTATGCTATATATTTGATTTTTTTAAAAAGAAAACTAGAGATGCTTATTGTGCCTGTCCTCCTTTTTCTTTCCCCCTCCCCTATTTTTTTAATTGTGTGCATGCTGCCAGTGTAAAACTGGGGCTTGCTTGTAAGAGGGGGTATGAAATGATGGTGTTCGAGTTTCAAACAGGGGCTCGTCAGGCTGTCTGCCGGACTCAAGCTGTAGTAAAGCAGGTCGGGTAGAGCTGCTCTTATTTGTTGGGACAATTACAATAATTTGTGTACAATAAGGCTTTTGAAGATATAATCTATTAAATCATTCTTTTATTTACTGCTGACTGGTGTCATTTCTGAAATACTTGAGCAGTGCTTATGATTCTGAATTGCCTGAAGTTAGTGGATACTTCAGATACTTTTAGACCTCCAAGTCAAACCTTTAAAAGATGTTGACAGATGTAGTTTCAGATTATGTTATTTAACGTGGTTTTAAGTTTACATAAATCCTAGCAAATCTGTATTTACACGGAAACTCACAAATTGAATGAAAAAGGGAAACTAGCGTCACAATGCATGTTCTAAACATTGTGTTTTGCTTTTTTGTTTAATTTTTGCTTAAATGTTTTGTTAGGGGAAAAAGTGTTCTTGTGCTTCATGTCTTTATAATTGCCACTTGGTAGGTCATAATGTTACAAAATGATATTCATGCATTATAAATAACTTTAGGGGCATGCATAAATGTGTGCTGGGAGTGTCAAAATGTATTTAAATTAAACATGTGACCCTGGACCACAAAAACAGTCTAATGTTGCACAGGTACATTTTTTTATTTTATGTAAAAAATGATTAGAATATTATGCTAAGCAGATGTTCCATTAATGCATTTTAAATGTCACACTGTTAGTATATACTTAATTTGGACAACTTAATACTAAAGGTAATTTTCTCAATATTTGGGTTGCTTTTTTGAAGTTTCAGATTCTAAAACTAGGCCCAAATATTATTCTTAGTCCAATATTTGTCCAATCCTAACAAACACATCAACGGAAAGATTATTTATTCAGCTTTGGTTTTATGAATCTTAATGTCTGAATTATGACTGGTTTTGTGCTCCAGGGTCGCATGTAGCCTACATTTGGGTACATAAAGGTTAGCATACAAGTCGGCGTCGTTTCACCTTACATTTGAGACAAAAATTACAATAAATCACGAAGGACGCTACTTAATTAGTGAAGTTGAATACATTAAAGAAAATTTCCCTCATACTTACAACAGTGTACTGAGCCTTAAGACGTCAGACGCGCAGCTCGCTTCCGTTTACAGTAGTTTGACGACGTTCCCTATACAGCTTCATTGAATGGCTCGTGTAAGACCGGACGATCCCCGCGCCTGCGCCGCTGCGTCTGCCGCACTCGCCGCCGCCAGAACCCGACTGAAATCACAGACACACGGGCCTTCCTCGCCAGCATCCCTTCATCCAGCGCTCATTCCCAGGGGAGGGGGGAGTAGCCGAGAATCTGTCTGGAACCACGGAGAAGTTGCCGGACGTCGAGCGCTTGTAATCCAGGGGTTTCACATCTCTTCAGCTCAACCGAGAGCATCAAACTTGCGGGAATGGAAAGAAAGGTAGGAATGCAACGCCATCGCATCGCTCGCAGCGTCATTAAATTATCCGCTTCAGTCTCCACGGCAAATGCGTTTTCAGCAGTCATGCTTTCAAAGCGTTTATTCTTCGAACGATAAGAACGACATTCAGGCGATTATGCTGAGGTAATTTTGCTGTTTTAATTAATTGTGACTGATTAGTAATTTTTTAGACTATAAATCGCGCGCGGTTGATTGACACCTGTCAATTTAACTAGTACTCACGGCATTACGTTTATTGTTTGTTAAAACGCATCTTTTTATATATATTTATATATATTTCAGTTTTATGACTTAACAGTTTTGAATATCTCCGGGATTCTTTGTCTGGACATAACTAACAATAATTTGTCAAAAACTTCCAGCTGTCTTGATGTCTCTCTTAACTTCTGAACATCCTCTTTGAGCACAACATCTGCACCTCATTGTGTGCCTGTGTTCCTGCAGATTGTGTTGTTTGCAATATTGAAGTTTGTAATTCCAGTAGAGGCCTTTTTTTTCTGATATACCACACCACATTTACCCCACCACAAGCACAAGGCTCTATTCAGTGTGCGTTTATCCCATGAAGAGACCATACAATGTTGGACTAGAAAACGTGTATCTAATTGTACGAAAACAAAAACGTGCTCACAAACTGGAGTATAATTGAGCTTTGAAGCACCTTTTCTGCTTGTGCACATGAATAACTAAGCTCATGTCCTTCCAAAATCTGTGTTTGCCCCCCTCCAGCACCCCTTTCACTCTGATTGAATGGGACATTGCCACCCTCCTGTATTAGCCTTTATGGGGGTCCCTAAAGGGGGTATTCTACCAAAGGAGGAGATTTGTCTTCCTCTTTAGACTGTGTGTCATTTTAAAATATGAAGGCTTAGATTTGGAAATCAGTAGAAAGCCTCAGTTTATTTTTAGGTGCTTAACCTATTACTTTCATTTTTATATACTATATTTTAATATATAATAATAAATGTTTGAAAAAATGGCATTTTGGAATTTTCTTGTTATTTTATGGTTAAATCCTCTAAATGCCCTTTAATGCTCTAAATAACAAACAAATATCAAACACAAAGTAATTAAATTAATAATAATAAGTCCAAAGGTGCTTTCACCCAAAAATATAGTACTGTATATAGTGTGTATGTACTGTAGTATTTTAGACACCTATTAAGTCTATTTATGAAAATCTTTTTTTTATTTACTTTGTTTCATTTAAATCTTTCTATAATTTTTTATCAGTTTTCTTTGTTTTATTTATTTAAATTGTCTCTTTTGTGTTTTAATATTCACTAGACGCTAGTCATCGATTTCTAATGATTATGAAACTTGCCAAATTCAGTAACATTCTGTTTTAACGAAAGCAGCCAAATTGAATGATTGCACAATTTTTGGTTAATTTGATGGTGTCTACAATAATAAACAAATGTGGTAAAATATTGCTTGGACCTCATGTATTTCAAGATATCTTAAGGCCACAGAAGTTTACAACCAAACAGCAATTTCTCACCAAATTCAAATGTGGTGAACTATCCCTTTCAAATCTCACTCACTTTCACATTGTAAAGCGCAATCTACTTTCTCCCACTACAGTAATTCGCAGGCAATCCGTCAAGTAAAAACCCTTCAGCAGAGTTTCCATAAGGTTAGTCATTTCGACTTAATAACCGGCTGTGAGAGAACAGCACATTTACAGCCACACAGACTGGGTGTTTTGGTATTCCTGCTTACTCCGAGCGGCATTCCACGACACAGCAGTGGTCCAGCGACAGCCCCCTTCACAGACCCCTATCCTTCCAAACCCAGAGAAACACACGCTTTCAAAAGAGAGAGAGCGGAGAGAGGGAACGTCAGAGCGCGGAGAAGGAGGGAGGGAGAGAGAGAGAGCTTTCTCTTTTGGAGGAGAGGGAAAGTGAGGGAAGCGCACAGAGGCAGAGGTACCAGCAGCCGAGGAGCAAACAAAAGAGCCACTGCTGGCCTTTTCTAAATGGACATGGAGGATTCAGCCGGAGGAGCTCGCAAAGCCACCAAGAGTAAACTGTTTGAGTTCCTCGTCCATGGAGTGGTGAGTGAGTGAGTGTGTGTGTGTGGACGTGTGTCAGTAGCTCTGCTTACAGGAATGAGATGCAGTGGCTTTTATCGCTCATTTCTGTGTAGGTTAGTTTTGGAAAAGACAAATCTGGAACTGCAGAGGAGTGGGAAAAAAGGTGAAAGGTTAACATGGAGGAGAATCTATGCAAGGAAAGAGAAATGCCGGTGCTGGAAGTGTGTGAGATACTCGTATTTTGAGGGATGAGCGGTAGGATGAAGCAGAGGATGCTCTTTTGGTGTGTGTGTGTGTGTGTGTGTGTGTGTGTGTGTTTGTAGAGGAGGGTGTGTATCAGGAGCACACATACAAAACAATCTTGCTGTGGTATTTTATTCATTTGTGAAGTGGAAGCAGACTTGATTTTATGTGTTTGTGGTATGAAATGTGGAGGAATTAATGGTGCATGGAGACTTTTGAGAACTTCTTGGAACTATTTTGAGGCTGCTTTTTAGTGCTATTTCTAAAGGTTTATTTGATAAAAGAGAACTTACAAGACCTAGCCTAACCTTGAAAGTTCATGTATTTCTTAAACTGATGGATTGAGTTTAAATGTTTGAGTAGTAGTTGTTGCGGATCTCTTTGTGACAGCCTCTTCAACCAGCTTGTTAAAAAGCACATTCAGAAATGGTCAATTTCCAACTTGTTGTGGATGTGAAATTAGAGCAAGGAGTGTTGGTATTCACCCATCCATTAGAAACAGCGTTGGTGAACCAGTCTGGCGTAAAATCTATTTTGTGCAAATATAGAACTCGTTACCAAAATTCTTCTGCACAGTTTGTTCAAAAATTAAATTCAACCACAATGTCTTCAGTGGTTTAGATGTTATGAGTCTATATACTCTGATGTTTATTGGTAAATCCAGCAACAGAACATTTAAAATGTTTTTCTGGCACAGACATTGTACATTTTGGAGCTGTTATAGTGAGTAAAACGGAAATTGTGAACTGCTGCAGCGGGACCATGGGTGGAAACCTGAAAATATAAGGGCGCTAAAAAATTAAATCATCCACTTCATGCATCATTAGGAACGAGAAGTTTGAACAGCTCATTTTTCACATGCAGAAAAAGGCTTACCACAGATTTGTTAATGAGTTATCTCTTTTTTTCATGTTCGCTTGGTTGGTATATGCAGCCAGTACAAAATGAATAGTTATAATATGTTCACATTATGCTGTATACTGTTGAAAATATTGATGGTAATGTTTATATCCAAAGGTGCACGTGCACAATAAAAAAAGTAATGCAGACCAGATAGGTGTTAGAGATGTATACAGCCACTGTTGGCTACCTTCTTGCTGCTTAAATTTTTTTTTTTTTTGAATCAACTGAATTTTTAGTGGGCTGCACGGTGGCGCAGTGGGTAGCACAATCGCCTCACAGCAAGAAGGTTGCTGTTTTAAGCCCTGGCTGGGTCAGTTGGCATTTCTGTGTGGAGTTTGCATGCCCTCCCGTGTTTGCATGGGTTTCTTCCGGGTGGTCCGGTTTCCCCCACAAGTCCAAAGACATGCGCTATAGGTGAATTGGCTGAGCTAAATTGTCCGTAAATGTGTGTGAATGAGTGTGTGTGGATGTTTCCCAGTGATGGGTTGCAGCTGGAAGGGCATGCGCTGCGTAAAACATATGCTGGATAAGTTGGCGGTTCATTCCGCTGTGGTGACCCCAGATTAATAAAGGGACTAAGCCGAAAAGAAAATGAATGAATGAATTTTTAGTAATCTGAACTCACCTGTTAAACTGACTTTATAAAAAAAAAACTTAAGTAAAAAAACTATCATATTTTTAATGTTAAGATATTTTTTAATGTTATAAATGGTTAAAATATTGGATGCAGTAAGTCCAGAGACTGCAGTGAACGCCACAATTTTACAAAATATTAAATTTAATGTGTGATATGACTAAACAGTGGTCAAAAAAATGACTATTTTCTCAATTTAAATGAGTAGAAGCTTGTATCTGTAAATTATATTCCATAAATCACAATTTAACCAGCGGATTGTTTTGAGAATGAATCTAATCCGGTATGAATGTACCGCAGCGGCATGAACAAGGTGTTTTTGGGTGAGTTTCTCTGCACTGGACCTCCTCCAGTGCCCTGAACACCTCCACTGTGACCTTGAGCGTTCAGGATTGGCAGAGGCGAGCAGAGACCTGAACCACTTCCCGCTGCGTCCACATGTTCACGTCCCACCGCCTCCTCACTCCGCTCAGTGCAGGGATTGGACCGGGTCTGGACACCCCTGGAGCATGGCCTACTTTGGGAAGCGATGGTCGGGTTGAGAGGGTCACTGCTCCATACGGGAGCATCTCTGGCAGATTTACTGTACCCGCTGCTGGGCAGGACTGGAGCTGGGGACTCTGGCTCACGTTATGGATGTTTCCGCAACTTTGGTGCACATCCAGAGAGTCGCAGGGACTTTGTGACTCTGCCATTATGAGTCACGAACAGCAGAGCTCAGATCTTAACACAGATTCATCTCTCTGTGAAATGATAACAGGACTAAACCCAAACATAATATTGTCATTTTCAGTTGCACAACATTTTACAGTAAGGTTTCACGTGTTGATATTCATTCATTTGGTGGCGTTTAGTAATCTTAATGTCCATTTATAAATGTACAATTGTCTGTTTATTTTATTTTATTTTATTTAAACTTTCTGTTTAATATTTTTAGCAAATAGTCTTTTAAACAATTGTAAAAAGTTGTTTTTAGATGATTAGCCATTAATTTTATTCATTCATTCATTTTTATTTCGGCTTAGTCCCTTTATTACTCTGGGGTCGCCACAGCGGAATGAACCGCCAACTTATCCAGCATATGTTTTACGCAGCGGATGCCCTTCCAGCAGCAACCCATCTCTGGGAAACATCCATACACATCCATTCACACTCATACACTACGGACAATTTAGCTTACCCAATTCACCTATAGCGCATGTCTTTGGACTTGTGGGGGAAACCGGAGCACCCGGAGGAAACCCACACCAATACGGGGAGAACATGCAAACTCCACACAGAAACGCCAACTGACCCAGCCGAGGCTTGAACCAGCGACCTTCTTGCTGTGAGGCGAATGTGCTATCCACTGCGCCACTGTGAGGCCCCCCATTAATTTTAATATTATGTAAACAAAATGTAAAGAATATAAAGGTGTATGCATGTAGAAATGAACAATAATGTTGACTATACACATAAATGTCAAAAGTAATTATATAAATTACCAATTGAATATTACTATAAAAAGTTACATAATTTTGATTGCTATATTAATAATCTTATTTTCTTATATACAATATTATTATTTCTTTATAACTAGTGATTAATTGAATTATAAGGATTTATGTTCTAATTAAACAAATTCAAGAAACAAAAATATAAAAATTGCATGAATGTATGTAGAAATGAACAATAATACAGAAAATAAATGCATCAAAATATTATATAAATAATTGCGCATGTTTATTTTGAGCTACTGCATATTCTAATATTAGAGAATTTCACATTAAGATGTTTTTCATTATAAAAAGTTACATTATTACAATAGCTATGTTGAAATTCATAGTATTTAACTTACAGATTAATTTTACTATAGGAATTATTAGTAATTAATAATAATTTACACAAATGTATCCATTTTTGCATATAACCTAGATTCAGAGGTACTTTATTTAAATAGTGTATATGCATGTTTCATTTATCTCTTGCAAAAATTCAACAATTGTAATTGCTGTAGATTTAAAAACCTATTTCATAAGCCAGAAAGGACAGTGTACTCAATGTGTACTAGTTGAAATGTGCAGTTATTTGACATGCTTGTTTGCACAGTTGTCCTTTAGACAGCATTAGGCCGAGTGTGTGTTTGGGCAGAGGGAACCAGCTGTCGCCTCTAAAGTGACAGGCACAGGTGCGAGAGGCCCTGGCCTAATTCAGCCTCGCATACTGGAGGACCGGCTCATTACTACACTCTTACCACCCTCAAAAGACTCTTTGTGCTTCATGAGAGCTGCGACTGATTTCAAAGCAACACATTTGTCAATAAATGTCTATGCATCTTCTTATTCATTGTGAATCTGTGTGATTTGGTGCATATTTCCTATATAACAAATCAAATGTGTTCAGCAAAGAACTATGCTGGTGTTTGACCTTTAGTCTACATTTTTTGTCATCCACACAGCGTCCAGGAATGACCTCAGGGGCGCGGATGCCCCATCAAGGAGCTCCCATGGGGCCTCCTGGACCCCCATATGGAGGAACTCCACAGATTCGGCCAGGGATGCCAAATCCAGCCCTCGACCCCAACCGAAAACGCCCCGCCCCGACCCAGCCTGTGCAACCTCCCCCTGTCCAAAACCGTTCCAGAAAGTGAGTGCCTCTTAAACTGTTCTCTGATCTGTTGATTTTAGATCCTTGCATACAACAAATAAATAAAAAACATGAATGGGATTTTATGCACTTTTGCTGTACATGGAATTTTGTAGTCATGTTTTTGCTCTTCCAACTATTTTCCATCTTGCCAAGAATAGCGTTCTCTAGTAACAAGAATATTTGATATTTTTGAACACTAATGTTTTGATAAAAGATTACTTATTAAAGGGGATGTATTCATTCATTCATTCATTTTCTTTTGTAAAGGGGATGTATTATGCCCTATTTTACAAGATGTAAAATAAGTCTCTGATGTCCCTAGAATGTGTATGATGTTTTAGCTCAAAATACCACACAAATAATGTTTTATAACTCTTTAAAACTGCCCCTTTTAGACTTTGCTGCTAATTGTGCCATTTTGGTGACTGTCGCTTTAAATTCAGATGGAATTATGCTTAGCATAGTGGCAGATTCAAAAGCAAGACTAACATCCTACACCAATGAGGGAGAGTTTGTCATTAATGGGAGGGGCTTTCCCACACTGATGACATGTGCAAAGGGAGAATGCAAAGGGCTTCTGCAGACTGTTTTTATGAAGTGTGATTCTAAAATATTATTATGTTTACCATTAGAAGCTGGTTATATTCACAGACTGTTGCCACACAACTGTGCTTAAATCCCATATAAAAGGGATTTTTGCATAATGTGTCCCCTTAAAATACAAGTTGGTTAATATTTATAGTGCACAGTAATTGTATGTACTCACTTAGTCACACTTGCATCTAATACAAGTAATACGAAGTGAAATGAGTGCTGTCTAACTTTGCAGTCTCATATGTGCCCATTTGGTACAGCTTGTACTTGGAAATATGTCGTTGACATTTTTTTTAGAGCTGGACTGTTAAAGCTTGACATCAGATCTTGTTTTTTTTTATATAGCTGTTGGCGTTATTGTAGCCAATAAAACTTACGCCCAAACTATATACTTTGCATATGTGAGGGTTCAATGCCAATGACATGAATTTCGCTATAAGAACAGTTATGTGCATTATGTCTGTGCACGACACTAATTATTTTGTGCTACTGGATTTTTTTTCAGTATGTAGTTTGTCCACAAGGAGTAGCTGTTTAGGAGTAGTTGTTTCAGTAGCCTGGTTTTCATTACAGATTAGCACAAAACTTTTGTGACATTTGATTAATTACGAATTAAAGGCAGTCTCTACACTAGGCTAAGGCAAAAACATAATAATAATAATGCCATTTTTATTTTTATTAAATATATATGCTTTTAATTTTATTAATGTTTTGCCTTTATTGGGATAGGACAGTATTTAGACAGGAAGCGAAGTTGAGAGAGAGTTGGACGGGATTGGGGTCAGAGAAGGACAGTAAGCTTAGATTCGAACTCTGGAAACTTTAAACAAAATGGCGAGCGTTTATGTGAGCGTACTGCCTGCGAGACTATCGGTGCAGACACTAGCCATTATTTTAAATGGGCAAGGAAAGCCCTTTGTGCATGGGAACGGCCATATGTGACGTATTTTGGGAGGTTATGCAATTTCACAGAGGAGTTGTGGATTCAGAATTTCTGGATGAAGAGATTAAGTATTTTTTGAGATGAGAAGTGCAACAGAGTCTTTTATAGCACCTCATGACCAAGAGGACCTGTTTCTAAAAATGATATAACATATAACGATATGTTTAAAGAGTGATCATTGACTTTTATGTATGCCAGATGTAAATTTGAAGGAAATTAATTGCCTGAAAATCCCCAAAACATGAGCGCAATACATGTTCGGGGAAAAAAGGAGTTTTTGCTAAATTGATATATTACCATAGCACTTATTTGTCAATGCAAAATTTCAATTTGCTCAATTTTTTATAATAATAAAGTAGTTTTTTGACCTTTATGGAGCAATGAAAGGAAATTGTGGGGAACAAAGACAGGGGAAAGATCTGCAAAGGACTTTGAAATCGAACTCGGGTGAGCGTGAGCACCTCGGTGTCGACACACTTAGTCCTAGACCACTAGGCTATTGGCACTGGCATTTGCTAAATTTTGAAGGGTATTGAAAATGTTGCTGCTGTTGAAAAAGCCAAGTCCTGGTTTATTCGACTTTTTCCGTAACACACATTTTTAGCTTGCAATTTCAGTTTGTGCAATTTAAAGGAAGAGCAAATATAGGCTGAAAAAGAAATTGGAGGTGAAACGGGAACAACAACACAAAAACATTATGAGTGCTTGTGTGAGTGGTTGAAAAAATATCCACAACTCAGTTTTAAACCGACATTTTAGTTGCTTTTGGCAAGAAAATGTGAATATAATGATCTAATGTTTATGGCTTAGCTGATTCAGATTGCACTCTGATTGCACACCTGATTTATTTACACATCAGGATCATGTAATCACAAGTATAAAAACTGTGTCCTTAAAGTCACGATCGCCTCTGAACTTTGCTTGCAGCCTTGCGGTAAGGACCTTCACACAGTATTCCACTGCTCATTTTCATCCAAAACAACCCTGTTAATTGAATTCTCTTCCCAAGGGCACGAAAGAGATGTTTGGAATTTGCTGTTCGTTTTTTCTCAGGTTTTCATCCGTCTTGTTGCTGTGCTGTAACTGTCCTTGTGTTTTTCGTTTCAGCTGAATGCGCTTGTAAAGGTTATCACAGAGAAACAGATTACTGAATTCAACAGATTATGCTAGAATTGTATAGCAGGCGCTAAATTCGGATTATTCAAAAGAACATGTATGTGAATGCATTCTGGGTTGATTTTCATCAGCAATACTATTTAATACTCTGCCCAATAAGACGAGAGTTATTTTTATGGTATGGGTGATTAATGATAAATAGCCTTTATTGCATCTTTAAAATGCATTTTATTGGATTTTTAAAATGTATGTTTTATATTCAATTAAAAACACTATCACGGAATAAATAGTTTTCAGTGTCACACCAGGCACCAAAACATTAACAATAAAAAAGTCTGTTTTTTAAATATAAAGCTTGCACAAATAAATATTCAATATCAGTCAGATATATGTACATTGTTTGGATTTGTAAGACGTTTATTTAAAAAAATTAATTTTAAATACTGGAAAATGGTAAACGCTATTCGAATAAAAAAATAACATTTTCTTAATGCACATCTAATTTTCCTGTGATGACATTTTTTCATCACATTTTTCATGATTTAATTATTCGAAAGAACAGCATTTATAACTTTTGACTAAATCAAAGCATCCTTTTTATTTAAAGGATTTAATTTCTCAGTTGCTCTGCAGTATTAGTATTATTACCAGTATTATTCCACAAATAAACAGATTTTCTGACTCTTCTGAAGTTAAAACATTGGTGTCTAAAATTGAATATAAACATGTCTGAAAATATAGACATTTTTATGTTGACCAGTTGTCATTCTATGCAAAAATGCTCTAAATTACAACATTTTTATTTAAAATTCGGAGGAAACGTCATCAGTAATGTTCAGAAATGTAAAACATAACAATAAAATACTGAGAAATTTTATGTGGTCTCATAATTTTCTCCATAGCTATACAAATTAAACTGCACAGTCTGTATATATATATATTGTCCTTTTACCGCAACTCTAAATTCAACTTTATGTTGTTTTCCTCATGGGGACCAAAAATATATCCCCACAAGGTGGAAAGTTTCTGGCATTGCTATACTTCTGATAGACATTTGGTCCCCACAAAGTGATGAATACCAAACACATACTGAATTTTGAGAACTCCATTGGCATAATGTATATTACACTCTAAATACGCTTATTATAAAGACTTACCCTAACCCTACACCTAAACCCAAACCTCACAGGAAACCAGTGACAAATTGTGGTTGTGAAAAGACCCCTTTAAGTATGAAGTATGATTTGAACAGTTTTGAATTATGAAGACACAGGCCATGATTTTCATAAGCCACCTCAACATTGTAATACCTAGGCCCTAACCATGTCATTATACAAACCATTAAAACCAGTACAAACACACACACACACACACACACACACACACACACACACACACACACACACACACACACACACACACACACACACACACACACACAGACGTTGGTATTGGTGGTTTATGAAGACTCTCCATTGGCTTAATGTGTTTTATACAGTAAAAATGGTCTCTGTACAATATTGACTGTTAACCAAGAAAAACAAATCAAGAAATAAATTCCTATTGGCCACTATATTTAGCACATGTAATGCATCTCTACTGTTTAAATAACTAACTAGACATACCCCCAAATCAACCTATAGGAAACCACTTGGATTTCCGGCAGCAAATGAGATATCAGCGAGACAGATGGACATGAGAGAAGCCCAGTCAGATCCTGCAATTGGATCCAAGTAGGCCGTTTATTCTGCTGCATGTTAGTTTGACACTTTGTGATGGACTTGTCCCTGCCTGACTGGTTTGTTCCCGTTTGCAGAATCGACCCTGATTGGACCGTGTTTCCCCCTAATGCATGTGTGCACTGAAAGTAACACACTCAACACAATTAAAGGGTTAGTTCACCATAGAATAAGAATTCTGTTAATAATTACTCATCATCATGTCGCTCCAATCCCCTGAGACCTTTGTTCATCGTCAGAACACAAACTATGATATTTTAGATGAAATCCGAGAGCTTTCTTATCCTCCATGAACAGAAACAGTCCCGGGACGTTCAAAACAAAAACACTGTCAAAACATTCCACTTGTCTTCAGTGGTCCAATTGTAATCATACAAAGCTCCACAGACACTTTTTTTGTACCAATGTCTTCTTCGTTAGATCAGGGTGTGCATTTACTACAGGTAGTACAACATTTGCATTGTAAAAAATACATTGTACTGCCTATAGTAAATGCTCACATTACAACCTGACGCTGGAGCGTTGTATGATTACATTTGATCCACTGAAGTCACATTGAACATTTTGACAATGTTTTTGATTCCTTTTCTGAACTTTGAATGAGTCAGGAGCATTTCTGTCTATAGATGATGAGAGAGCTCTCAGATTTCATCTAAAATATCTTCATTTGTGTTCAGAAGGTGAACGAAGGTCTCAAGGGATTGGAACAACATGAGGGTGAGTGATTAATAACATGATTTTCATTTTTGGCTGAACCAACCCTTTAAAAAAAATGACATGCACTAAATGGACGTAGCAGTGGACATGACTTGAGAATGAATGTGCCATTGCAGTGCATGTGAAGCAGAACATGCGGTCAGTTCTGCAGGGGTGTAACAAAATGATACTGAAAGTAGAGAACATTTTGAGTGAACATTTTACTTTAAATGTACAATGTAGAAGTATCTGGCCCAAAAACATACTTAAGTATAAGTAAAAAGTACAATTTTAAACTGTACTTAAGTATTTAAAAAGTAAAAGTAGCCTAGCAAAAATAAAAAACAGAGAGAAGAAATTGTTGTTTGATCACATTGAATTATTTATTAAAGGGAGGAAAATGCAATGAACAAAACAATTGCATAAAATAATACATATAGCCCTTAAATGTAACGCCATGGT
>CAIGQW010042275.1:2673499-2687289 GCA_903798125.1 Danio choprae
GACAACAATGGACACAGACGAAAGGGTATAAATGGATGAAGGGATGATTAAGCTAATCACACACAAGGGATGAACACAGGTGGAACAGATTGACACTGATGGTGGCGGGAAAGACAATACAAAGAAACCACATGACGAAAACAAAGGAGGACACGGACGAACACTGACATTAAAGGGATACACGCTGTCTATTTTTTAAAGCTCATATAATAGTCAGTATATAAATACTCTAGTAGGATTGTTAAGCATGCTGTGCAACTAATTGAACAGAGAGTGTTCCTTTAAACAAATTTCAAAACATTTCATCTAAAAATATATAAAGCACTCAAATTTGTATATTTGACACTAAAATATTAACTGGATTTTATTTGCTATCAATCCTATTGAAAAAGAAATGAAGAGACCACTTGAATATTTTCTGGATTTACTGGATTTGTTAGGTATGGCTTTGAGGAAACTGTCTGATAAAATTTCTTCCTAATTTTCGAATAAAATAGTGTTATTTATTTATTTTTGAATTTTTTTCTAGAAAATGTCTGTTGGTCAGAACCACAAATATTTTGTTGAAATTGAAAATCAAGGTTATTCCAACAAATATGGATTTAAAAAAAATCTTTACCAACATAAAACGTATAAGTATATAAAAGGTATAAAACCAAGTAATGTGTTCACATGAAGATAAACATGTTTAAGTACCTCATTTTTTATTTCATGCAAAAAATGTTTTAAATAAGAACATTTTAAATCAGTTTTTTTAAGAAATAATACAAAAACTGTTTTACTCAAATGTAAACACAAAACTCCAGAGGAAATAAAGAACTAGAATCTGAAACGGTTGTATTTGAAAGTGTTCTCTTCATTATAACAAGCTGAAGCAATGCTGTGTAAAAATACAGGCTACCAGTTCTTGCATATTAAACCTACAGGTTTGATTGTCTGTTTACTATTTTTAATGTGCATAGGACGGTAGAAAATAAAATGTAAAAATGTAACTAGTTCTTTTTTTTTAGCTTAAATAAAATTATAAATAAATGTATGGTTTCCTTTTTAAGAAAATAAAAATACAAGTTTGAATTGTAATTGAGTGCCAGTCCCCAAAAATAATGCTTAAGGTAAAATGACTCAAGTATTTTACACCCTTGCCCTTCTGCCTTGCCATATGTTTTCACTCAGAATGTTTTCTCTATTTTCCTTTCCCATATGTGTTATAAAAGCCCGTTTTATTAACCCTAATGCATTAAATATGAGTAATAAGCCATGAATATGACAAGTGTCAATGCATTCACCCCCATCACATCTCAGCGTCCGCTTCTCAGCCCATCCCTGAGGACAGTGGTGTGGCTTTGGAGTGGAAGAGTCGGACCATGAGAAAGTTTATCCTCCAGAGGGGAGTGAATGTGAATGTGGTCAGACATTTCCGGCTCTGACAGGATCACATGCTCAGATCAGATCAGATCGTGGCATCTCTGTCAGCGGAAAAATGACTCTGCTCAGATTAATTTTATTCATGGTGTTTAGAATAGGAAAGGAGTTAGTGGGGAATGGCTTTTTTAAAGCAGCAGTTTGATGCGACTCAAATTTTGTGGTCAAAACTGATGCTGTGAATGACATTTAGACGTCTGTATTTTCAGACATTTGGACCACAAAGATCTGTTTTTCACTGTCCACGCAGGACTTGTCTTTTATGGTTTTTCTAAACGGTATACCATTTATTTCATTACTTTTTTTACCGTAATGATAAGTATCATGATAATACACATGGTAAAGCATACACATAAAGACAAAATGCCATCCGAGTAAAATTAATGACAAACAAAAGAATGTGATAGAAAACAACCTAAGATATAAACTCAGTAAACTATTTTAAATTACTTCAAATCAAAATGAAAGATGTGTAATACAGGGATTTATGACATGCAGATGTACATTACTGATAGGAAAGAAGAACAAATTCATTCATTCATTCATTTTCATTTCGGCTTAGTCCCTTTTATTAATCTGGGGTCGCCACAGCGGAATGAACCGCCAACTTATCCAGCATATGTTTTACGCAGCGGATGCCCTTCCAGCTGCAACCCATCTCTGGGAAACATCCATACACACCCATTCACACTCATACACTACGGACAATTTAGCTTACCCAATTCACCTATACCGCATGTGTTTGGACTTGTGGGGGAAACCGGAGCACCCGGAGGAAACCCACACCAACACAGGGAGAACATGCAAACTCCACATAGAAACGCCAACTGACCCAGCCGAGACTCGAACCAGCGACCTTCTTGCTGTGAGGCGAACGTGCTACCCACTGCGCCACTGTGAGGCCAGAAGAACAAATTATTTCTACAAAATACAATCATATGCTTTGCATCATCGAGGGACTTTTGGAAATATCTTCTTACTGTTTTTGACTGTCAATTTTGTCGTAACTCCTTGTTTGTGTACCTCAAAAAATTGAAAAAACAACATTATTTTACTGTAAATTTACCTATGACGCAACAGTAAATCATATATATGGTTTTCACTGTTATAAAATGTGAGACAAAACAATGAGATGAACATTACTGAAGGAAAAAAGGAAAACAAGAACAAATGTATTTCCAATTTTTTTATTCAGTAAAATATAATAATATAGTAATTCATCATTCAGGGACTTCTGGGAATGTCTGCTTTCTTCTTTCATTATAAATTATGCTAATTCATAGTTTTTACTGTCAAAAAATATAAATCATTTACCGCTTTTCACTCTAGTAAAATGTGACAAAACACTCTAATGTATATTACTGATCGGAAATAAAAGAAACCAATATTTATATATAATGATATATGAACATAAATTTACATATAATGCCATTTTACACTGTATGCAATATGCTAAAAAAAACATTTATTACAGATTGTTCATAAAAGCAAGATGGATGTATTATCATGTCTGTATTGTTTTATCACGTCTTGCTATTTTATCAACATATTGTGACATGAATGAAGGGTTTCAGGCCATTCTGTTACTTGTCAAGTGTCTTGTGTGAAACGGTCCTTTACAATAACTGAGACCGGCAGATATTAAAGCAGCAAAGCAGCTCACCTAAACACAGACGCGCACACGCACACACACGCACGCACACGCACACACACACGCGCACACACACACACATAAATGTGCAAAAATGAACACTTCTATATTCAAAATCATTATCAAGGGTTATTTTTCAGATTTTTACTGTTTTTGTCTTTTCCTTCCTGTAATGCTCACTCTCTAAACACACACACACACACACACACACACACACACACACACACACACACACACACACACACACACACACACACACACACACACACACACACACACACACACACACACACACACACACACACACACACACACACAGCTGGAAAAACGTCTGGATGGCTCCCAGTTATTCAGCAGATGGCCTGTGGACTCTGCTATCAGTCACCATAGTAACATGGTTTCCTTCTCTCTCTCTCTCTCTCTTTCTTCCCTTCTTTCTCCCTGTTTCCCCCCCATCCGTAGTGCCAAGAGAAGAAAAATGGCAGACAAGATTCTCCCTCAGAGGGTGAGCTCCATCACATTGCCTTTTATCTGTGTGTCTGTGTTTGTTTATTCATGTCATTTGCAGAGCCAAGTCAAGGGTGATCACACCGTACAGGTAATTGGGATACTTTTGTTTTGGGTGCAAAAAAAAAA
The DNA here is from genome assembly GCA_903798125.1 of Danio choprae. NCBI lineage: Eukaryota > Metazoa > Chordata > Actinopteri > Cypriniformes > Danionidae > Danio > Danio choprae. Next base: position 2,677,209 of record CAIGQW010042275.1, read on the forward strand.
GCGAAAGGCGCCCAATGAGTCTCGAAGACTTCGCTTTTGTGTGTATTTAATGTATTCTGTCTGTGGAAAACGGTTTGATTTCCAAGGAATGTGAGGCTTTGTGGCTGTTTGAGTACCGACACTCAAATTATTTGGTAAAATGTCTCAATCATGATGTGATACGGAAATACGCCACAAACGCTGTAATTGGAGGTGATGTTGGATTCTGAAATGGCAAATCCACTCAGTGTGTTTGTTGGGTTTTTATACAGCGAAAGTTCTTAATTCATTTTGTGATGGGGTTTGTAAAATGCTGGAGGTCACATGGGCAGGAGGAGAGAGTGATGCAACACTGTGAAAATCAGGAGAGCGTCAAGTTACAATTTTGCTGTGTATCACGCAAGGACACACATGATTTGTTTCAGTAACAGGTCACAAACGAGAAGCAGAATCTTAAACGGTTAAAGAGGTGCAAGCAGCTGCTGAAATCTGACAAATGGTTTGATGTTCTGTTAGTTAGTTAGGGAAAAGTAAGTTCAGTAATGTGGGCCTAGATTATTGCTGAAAATATAGACTAGTATATCCTTAACTGTCTGGAAATGGGAAAATAGTTACCGTTTTCGTAATGCTAGTTTTACAACAAATAATTTCCATCCTAAAGTCAAAAAAAGATACAGATGCCATCACTTTTTAGGCAGTGGAGTTTCAGTTGTTAATAATCTGGATTCTTGGACCTATGCAAATTTATGGTATATTTATTATAACTAGGGCTACCACAGTAATTAATTAATAGCATGTCACGTTGTGTAGACAACATCATACTTAACAAATATTGTAATATTTAATAAAGAAAACCTAACACACAAGAAATCATATCATACACGCAAATGTTGTTAAAGAGATCTAACAAACACAGTGTTAGATGTATTCATTCATTCATTTTCTTTTCGACTTAGTCCCTTTATTAATCTGGGGTCGCCAACGCGGAATGAACCACCAACTTATCCAGCATATGTTTTACGCAGCAGATGCCCTTCCAGCTGCAACCCATCTCTGGGAAACATCCACACACACTCATTCACACTCATACACTACGGACAATTTAGCCTACCCAATTCACCTATACCGCATGTCTTTGGACTTGTGGGGGAAACCGGAGCACCCGGAGGAAACCCACGCCAACACGGGGAGAACATGCAAACTCCACACAGAAATGCCAACTGACCCAGCCGAGGCTCGAACCAGCAACCTTCTTGCTGTGAGGCGCTTGTGCTACTCACTGCGCCACCGTGCAGACCCAGTGATAGATGTACAAAGCAGAAAAAAGGAAACTAAACGAAAAACAACATTAAATATGGAAACACTTGCAATGAAGATCATTGCAATGAATGGTGATAATTAAAGATGATATATTGTATTGTTTATAAATTAGAAATATGCAATTAAATTGTACTATAATAATTCAAAATATATTAATACAGTAAACTATTATAATAATTTAGTTTTATAATTTATTATTAATTATATAATTTATTAAAATGAATTATGTAAGTAGGTAAAGACATGCATAAAAATAGGTAATAGGCTTTTTTTTTTAAAATATTGTTTAATAAATTGACTACCACAAACCATAGTGAAAACCATATATCATGTTGCATGATTCATGTAAATACTTTCATTGCTTTCCCCTAAAAAGAAAACTACTACAAATGTGTATGCGATTATCATGTGTTTTAATCAAAGCTTTTTTGCTGTGTGTCTTTAAGTAAATCCTGATTCCCTGTTAGCTTGGTGCTACGTTTAAACTAGACCATCAAACTTGATGGACAAGTGGGCTGGGCAAACCACCTGTAGGAGACACACTCTTTCCTCTCCATATGCACCAGACATTTTCCTTCAAACACTCCATTACAAAGACTCAATAATAATAATAATAAATTGCTAAACTTAGACTTGTCATGGCATATATATTGCTGCTCTCTGGTGATTTGAAGTGCTTCTTTTATCCTCAGTTATGAACTTATTTCTAAACCTTATTGTAGTTTCTTTTGCATAATTCCTTTTCCCTTAGATTCGTGAACTGGTGCCAGAGTCCCAGGCATACATGGACCTCCTGGCCTTTGAGCGAAAACTTGACCAAACCATTATGAGGAAGCGAGTGGATATACAGGAGGCGCTCAAAAGACCAATGAAGGTATGTGATTTCATTTCTGAGAGGGCATGAAAAATGGGGGAGCAACTCAGACTTTGTTCTCTTGTAGCAAAAGCGGAAGCTGCGATTGTACATTTCCAACACTTTCAACCCTGCCAAACCTGACACGGAGGACTCTGAGGGCAGCATTGCATCCTGGGAGCTGCGCGTAGAGGGCAAGTTGTTGGATGATGTAAGCACTGCGATTGCATTTAAAAAAGTACCATCTGTTATTATATTAAAATGTATATTAAATAAAATAAAATATAATTGTGTGCAATGAGTTGACATTTGTGTATCAATCCACAAATAAATTGTAGTTGACAATAAAAGTATCCAGCTCCAAACAGACATAAGCAATTCATTTAAGTTTGCCTAGAACCAATCCATTAAAATGATTCTTCCTATTATTATTATTTTTTTTTTATTCTAAAAAGGCTTAATTTGATTGCATGTAACAATTTGATTAAGTCAATTGAATGTTTTTATTTTTTTTAAGGACCTATTGTGCTCATGCTAAAGTTCGTTTGATATTTTATTCCCTTTGCACTTTAGCCTGGAAAACAAAAGAGGAAATTTTCATCTTTCTTTAAGAGCCTTGTTATTGAACTTGACAAAGATCTGTACGGCCCTGACAACCACTTAGTGGAGGTAAGCATTAACTCACTCCACACATGTCAAGAAAAAGCATCGTCAAACCCATATTTGATCATGAATCACAGTTGAAAGCAATTAATAGCGCAGAATCGAAGAAATCCTCTTTGCATTTCAAACAAGGTGAAGGACAGTCACAAAGGGCGAAATTATGTCAGATTTCAACCGGTCATGGGCATATCTTGCCCTCTTTTGTGCCACTGATTGGATTGGAACGCAATAGAAAAGTCAGTGTCAAAAAGAAAAGTTCTGTTAACCGCACTTCACGTCTCCACAGCAACGTGTTACATAAGAAAGTTGCCCATGACATCGTGAAGTGATGACACTGCAGCCGTTTGGGCAGCATTAACAGGAGAAAAGAAATGCATTTCTGAGAACAAACACTTATAAAAACGTTTTACAGATCCCTGAACTGAGAGTCTTTGTATTCAACGAGTGTGTTTTACTCTATTTTAGTGGAGGATCCATTGTGCACAGGTGCTATTCAGACATACTCAGGCATTTACATCACACAAGGGAACCTTCCCAGCTGCCTCGTGCTCTTAATATTTATGCACTTTGTTAGGGACATTTAAGTCTTGGGAAGGCAGATTCACAAAAGTGGTCTGCGGCTCTCAAGGAGTAACCCCCCGTGCCTCCGGCCCATTGGAACGGACTGAGCATGTCGCGTTTGGGCTTATTCATTCAACAGCTCTTTAAATTGTCCTTGGTGATTGTGGGTTTTCATCACAACACACACCAGATTGAGGCGCGCGATAAAAAGAGTGATTTACCTGCGTAGAAGGACGGCATTGAAAAAACCCTCCAATGTCAAGCAAAGCTAATTGAGTTGAGCTGTGAGTCATTGCCATTATGTTGTCTCTTTCAGATAGCGCTGAAACATGCGGCGAAAATTGGGGAAACGCAAGTGAGTTCGCATAAAGAGTCGAATCATTTTATTCCCTCTCAAGCTTGAATGTATCCTCCGTGTATAAAGAGTGCATAAACAGGCCATCATTTAAATAAATTATTACTTTTGGTTGTTTTAAAGTTTGCCACTTTATAAGTTAATGCTGTACACTAACTGGCCAACATGCTAGTACCAGGTTGGGTTTACTTTTATCTTTATTACTGCCACAAGGTGTAGCAAATGGTAGCCGAGTGTGCTCTTCTTCTGCTGCTGTAGCTCATCTGCTTCAAGGTTTGATGTGTTGTGCATTCAGAGATGCTCTTCTTCAGACCTGTGTGGTTATTTAAGTGGTTACTATTGCCTTTCTATCTGCTCGAACCAGTCTGGTCATTCTCCTCTGATCTCTGGCGTCAACATTAAGGCATTTTCATCCACAGAACTGCCGTTCTCTGGATGTTTTTTTTCTTTCTTTTACCGACATTTTCTGTAAACCAGATGGTTGTGTGTTAAATCTCAGTAGATCAGTCTGTAGTAGTCTAGCACCAACAACCACACCACGCCACAACCAAGTCACTAAAATCACCCTTTCCCCCCCGTTCTGATGATTTGATTGAACAGGTCATATTGACCTTTGACTGCATGATTAAATGCATTGAGTTGCTGCCATGTGATTGGAGGGTTTGTATCATCACGAAAAACCCTGGAATTTTAAAATAGCAATTTCCGGCCTTAAACCCAGAAAGTTTGGGAAAAGTCTCAGAAACATCTTTCACAAATATAATAAACTGTACGTTGAATTAATACTATTGGTTAAATTACAATACTTAATGTTCAGACAATCTGTCAGTTTGCCTGATGTTCTTTGGCACATTTACAGCTTATTTTAAGATGTACGTTTATGCAGGAAAATGCCAGTTTAATAATGTGTGGCTGTGCTTGGAAAAGATTGCTACATGGCTTGAGCTAGACCAAACCCTGGGACGTTCAAAGTGTAGAAAAAACATTTAGTATTTTAACATGAGTGAGGAAAGATCACAGCTAGATTTATATGCTTTAATCAACTTTTTGAACAATTGTGTCAATTAAAATGAATGAGTAGACTATATCAGTTAAGTATACTAAATGTTCAAAGTAAATAAATGTACATTCATGTAAATGTAAGATAAGGCATATAAATATTTTATAGCTGTACATTCATTTTAGCTAAGATATGCTGCTGTCGATTTGATCATGGATTTTTGCAATATTTTGTCGACAAATCATGGAAAGAGTTCATGGAAATGTATTGGTAAAAAGTGTACAAACCCTGACCCAGAAAATGCTAGCAACCAAATAGTAAATGCATAGCAACCTGCTGAAAAACCACTGTGCTTTAAACACCATAGCAACACTCAACAACCAGTAAGAACATCTTAGCGACTGCATGCCCAGACAAAACACCCTGAACACAGAGAAACACCACTTCAGAAAATACCAAATCTAGTTTGAAGTTGCTGCTTTCTTCTCATGCAGCAGTGTTATATAATGCGCCTGGTGTTTAGATTGAGTTTGTGCTTCATCCTAACAGTGGCACCGCACCCCAACGACCCAGGAGACAGATGGTTTCCAGGTGAAGAGGCCTGGAGATGTGAATGTGCGCTGTACTCTCTTGCTCATGCTGGATTACCAGGTGTGTGCAGGAATCCGGCTTTATTATTAGCAGTGTTGGGGGTAATGCATTACAAGTTATGTAATCAGATTACATTTCCAGGTGACTAGTAAAGTAATGCATTACCTTTTCATTTATAAGAAAGTGTCTGAGTATTGTATGTTTCTTGAGCACCAAATCAATGAACTACTAAGATTTTCTGCAGCCTGAGGTTTATTCACTCACTAAAAAATGATGTTGTCTCTTATCTCAACACAAATTGTTTAAGTTAGCGTAATTGTTTTTTTTTAATTTAAGTGGATTGAACATAAAACAATTGTGTTGTCCCAAAAATCTCAAGGATTGTGTTGATTCAGCTCATTTTACATAAGTAGTTTGAACAACCAGCAAAACCAATTTTTGAGTGCTCCACATTTCACATTTGGGCTTTACAATTATTAAAAAATATATGTTTTTTTATATTATTGCAAGCATTATTAACATGCAAGCTCAGTCCATATGAAAAAAAGTCATGTAAAAGTATTTATTCACCTTTTTAAGAAGTAAAATTTACCCAACACTGTTTATTAGTAAAAAAGGTCGCTGGTTCGAGCCTCGGCTGGGTCAGTTGGCGTTTCTGTGTGGAGTTTGCATGTTCTTCCCGTGTTGGCGTGGGTTTCCTCCGGGTGCTCCGGTTTCCCCCACAAGTCCAAAGACATGCGCTATAGGTGAATTGGGTAAGCTAAATTGTCCGTAGTGTATGAGTGTGAATGGATGTGTATGGATGTTTCCCAGAGATGGGTTGCTGCTGGAAGGGCATCCGCTGCGTAAAACATATGCTGGATAAGTTGGCGGTTCATTCCGCTGTGGCGACCCCAAATTAATTAAGGGACTAAGCCGAAATGAAAATGAATATATGAATGATGTTTATTAGTAATGATAATAAATCGACAAGAGGAAGACTTGTATGAGATAGCCGGTTTTATGTACAAGTTTAAGCCTTCATTAAAAATCTGAGATGCAAAATCAAATTTAAAACTATAAATAAAGTTTTAGTTTTAAGATGCTGATGTTTTTGCTGTACATTAAAGTTTGTAGCATCAAGTTAATCCGCACCAATTAGCATTTCATCTGCATAATCATAGCTTTAGCTTAATTGTCTTTTCTGTCTTGAAAAGCAGTAATTAACAACTACAGTCGGGTCATTAATTCCTAAAAGTTTGATTGCCGTTCTCTGTTCACCAAAGTAGCTGTAGCTATTGGGTTAATGGTTGTTTTAATTGCAGCAATTTTCACTTGGCTAAGTACTTCCTGATGGGTTGTCAGAAAGCTAAAGCTATGTTTTTAAACAATGGGGATGAAATTGTGGAAAAAGAAACAATGAAGCAGATTCGCATTTGGACGGTTGACATGAAATTCCCAGCAGTTTCATCAATGTGTGGTTGAATGTAACCATCTAATACTAACTTTTAGATTTTTTTGAGAGCATATGGAAAAAACATTATATATATAATAATATATATAATAATATAATAATATATATATATATATATATAGAGAGAGAGAGAGAGAGACATAATATTATCATATTAAAGTAGCAAAACTAGTAAAAGAAGATTACAATTGCTATTGGAGAAGAAATTGCTTGATTTCTCTTACATACTGTTTAAAAGTAGAGTATGTTTGACAGAAGTGGCTACATGTTTTATAAAGAGTAACAGAATTATTGTTACAATATCAAATAATTGGTTAATAATCAGTTAATAATCATTTTAAAATGTGATTTATTACTGTGATTATCATTACACCAGTCTTCAGTGTCGCATGATCCTTCAGAAATGATCTTAACACTCAATAAGAATTTTTCCCCACATCAGAAGTGTTGAAATTGCTATTGTGAAAACCATGACTTAATAAATGCAATGTTCAGAATAGTGCAAATACCGCAATAGTCCCATCACAGAATCTGCAATGTTAGTTCAGTTTTATTCATCCATTAGGAAATTTGAGTGGGATTATAGTAGACCAGGAACCATGTTGTGAAGTTTAACCTTAATGAAGTGAAAGTTTTTCCTTTGCTTTTAAGGTCTATGAATGTAAAATTTCAAGTGTGTATAAGAAATTATAACATTTTAGCAAAGACAGTTTATTTGTTTTACCCAATGAAGACTATGCAGTGTTATTTATTTACATTTGATGATTTAAGTTCTGTACGTGAATACAGTTGTAATCATTTTAGTAAACCGCAAAACGCTATCTGCCTAATTTATGCAGATTATCCATCCTACAAAATCATCCCAATCAATGTAAAATTATGAATTCTTTCCAAATTGCACTATTCTAATAATCTGGTGAAATTATAAGCCTATTCATATCGCAATATATATCACAGAAAAACAAAACATCGCAATGTCCGTTTTTCCCAATATCGTGCAGCCCCAGATTAGTAGAATCATTTATTGTATTAATTATATTAATTGTATTCAATTTCATGGCTGTCACTTTAATTTACCTTAGTAAATGTATTTAGTCTTTGAATGCTTATGTAAAACTAAACCTAATAACCTTGTCGTTGAATAAAGTTTGTTTATATGCCACAATTGATGTATATCAAATGTAAAGTGTGGAAAGTCATGCAGTATTAATGTGGACATTGCATAAAGGTATGATTCTGTTCTATTTGTGAACATCTTTATTTGATTTCTTTTCTCCATTGTAAATTTCAGCCTCCTCAGTTTAAGCTGGATCCTCGTCTTGCCCGTCTGCTTGGCATCCACACTCAGACCCGCTCCTGCATCATCCAGGCTCTGTGGCAGTACGTTAAAACCAACAAGCTGCAGGACTCTCATGAGAAAGAGTACATCAACTGTGATAAATATTTCCAGCAGGTGCTGCCATTCTTCTGCCATATAAAAATACTCTCTTCATTTGGGTGGTAACATTTTAATAGTAATCTTTGTTTTTCTGCTGTTTTTAGATTTTTGACTGTCCACGTCTAAAGTTCTGTGAAATCCCTCAGCGACTTACCAACCTGCTGCTGCCGCCTGATCCTATTGTTATCAATCACATTATCAGGTGACTGCTCATAAATGTAGAATCTATTTACTTTTATTCGTTCCTCATATATATTAGATTTAAAGGGGTACTACAGCATAAATTCTGCCATTTTTTATTCGTCCTCCACTTGTTCGAAACCTGTTTGAGTTTCTTTCTTCTGTTGAGCACAAAGGAAGATATACTGAAGAGTGTTCCAGCCAAAAACAGCTAGTATACATAGTAAATACACAGTATTTTAGTTCCTACTATGCATGTCAATGACTGCACTGTAAAAAAAATACCTGTTAATTAACAGTTAGTTTCCGTATTTTGTGTTTTCTGTTTATTTACAGTAGTCAATTGCATTATGGGACCTTGAAAAATTCAAATCTGCAGTTTAACAAAGTGACTTTTATTGACATTTTAGTAGTTTGAAATAGTATAATGTATTCATTCATTCATTCATTTTCATTTCGGCTTAGTCCCTTTATTAATCTGCGGTCGCCACAGCGGAATGAACCGCCAACTTATCCAGCATATGTTTTACGCAGCGGATGCCCTTCCAGCTACAACCCATCTCTGGGAAACATCCATACACACCCATTCACTACGGACAATTTAGCTTACCCAATTCACCTATACCGCATGTCTTTGGACTTGTGGGGGAAACCGGAGCACCCGGAGGAAACCCACGCCAACACAGGGAGAACATGCAAACTCCACACAGAAACGCCAACTGACCCAGCTGAGGCTCGAACCAGCGATCAGCGACCTTCTTGCTGTGAGGCGAACGTGCTACCCACTGCGCCACTGTGAGGCCATAGTATAATGTATAAGAAATAATATATAGGGAAATAAGTGTGTAAAATAACAGAAAATGTACTGGCAGTTTATTACAAGGTTTTTGTACCGTAATATACAACACCAACCCTGACAATAAATCACTTTAAACTATTATAAATGCTAATAAAAGTAACTTTTTCGAACTTTTCAAGGTTAAAAGTTGTTGGAAGAAAGATCAAGGTCCCATAATGCAATTTAAAAGCATAAATAAAAGGGGAAAAATAAAAACATGAACCAAACAGTTGATGGTCTTCTTTGACTTACATGTTCTTTTCTCAACTGTTTGGTTAAACAGATTGTTTTCAAATATCTTCCTTTATATTAAAGTAATTTGTTTTTCTTTAGAATTTAAAAGAATCATTTACCTAACATTTACATTTTGATGTTTACTCATAAGCGTACATTCTAAACCTGTGCTGTAATTGTAAGATAACGGAGATTTCACTGTGTGAAACGCAATGAAGTGTGCCACAAAGGGTTTCCATTCAGCAGGTGTCCATAGTGAATGCTACAAAAATCAGTATAGGCTTTGTGATTACATAACTTTAAAATGGTCCGTAAGTAATGATATTTTTTTTTTAGCTGAACTGTTCTTTGAAATGCCTTTGTTTTATTTCTATCAGTGTGGATCCGAATGACCAGAAGAAGACCGCCTGCTATGACATTGATGTTGAAGTTGATGATCCTCTTAAGGGTCAGATGAATGGATTCCTGCTGTCCACAGCTAATCAGCAAGAGATTGCATCTCTAGACAACAAGGTCAGAAAGGACTTCATCATTAAAATGTGATATGAGCAAAAAATGATTCCAGTATAAATAATAATAATAATAATAATAATAATAATAATAATAATAATAATAA
>CAIGQW010042275.1:2687299-2713028 GCA_903798125.1 Danio choprae
AATAATAATAATAATAATAATAATAATAATAATAATAATAATAATAATAATAATAATAATAATAATAATAATAATAATAATAATAATAAACATATAAAATAAATATATAAATAAAAATATAATATAGATTTGTTTTGGTTAAACTCCATATAAACAGTTTATGCACAAGATTATTAAATACAGTGTTGGGTTTATTAAGTTACAAAGTAACTGATTACTGTAATTAAAATTACACATCCTCTAAAAAGGTAGAATAAGGGATTCAGTTTCTTATTTTGGTAAATTAACTGTAGTTACTCAAAATATACTTGCCTCATAACATTCATTCAGCAACCTTCTCGCTGTGATGCGACATCGCTACCCACTGCACCACCGCGTTGCCCGCCTCATAACATACTTTACATAAATTATTCACAAAAATTATGTATAAATCAGTTCAGAGAAGCAGAATATTTTTGTTATACAAATATATTTTGCATAACAATTAAATTTTTCAGCTAATTCAGATTTATTATTTGATTATTTATTCACATTTTATCAAGAAAATTAAGAAATAAATTCACTAAGTGAGAGAAACAAAAGCTTTATTTTTGAGTTTTCAGTGTGATCACCTGCACCGTTTATACTAAAAACTGCATGGAATAACCTATGAATATGCAAATTTAGACACACCTGTTGTGTTCTGATATAAACCACATTTTCACCTTTTATTTCACCTTTAGATCCATGAAACTATTGAGTCTATCAACCAACTGAAAATCCAAAGAGATTTCATGCTCAGCTTCTCCAGGGACCCCAAGGGCTACATCCAGGACTGGATCTGCTCCCAGAACCGGGACCTCAAGGTGAACAATGTGTACTGGTCAAAATCAGTCGTATGTGGAATTATTCAATGCGTTCTTTATGTATGTCCAAGAAAAGAAAAAAAGAAAAGAAAACACTCACAATTTTCTAAACAGTGTCTCTACCTAGTGGTTGAAAGCATGCAATTGCTGTTAGTGAAATGCCTTTTCTGCTGATTGAACTGGAATAATATTTTTTATGTTTTATTTGCAGCTGATGACAGATACAGTTGGAAATCCAGAGGAAGAGAGAAGAGCAGAGTTTTACAACCAGCCTTGGTCTCAAGAAGCCGTCAGTCGCTACTTCTACTGCAAGGTCAGAGAAACTTGAACATAAACTGTGTTTGATACAAATGTGATTTAAAAATTCAATTGATCTAAACTAACAGTAAAGACATTTATAATGTTTCAAAACTTATGTTCAGTCACAATGATGAGAGTTAAAAATAATCTATATTACATTGTCCACAAAAACATGAACTGTTTTTAACATTTTTAATAAAAAATAAATGTTTTTTGAGCACCAAATCAATGAAATAGAATGATTTCTGAAGATCATGTGACATTGGTGGAATGGCTGCTGACAATCTAGCTTAGTTCATAGCTCAGCGAATAGTTATTTCAAAATGTAATAATTAATAAAAGTAAATAATCAAAAGTAACATTTTCACTTGCTATTTTGTAAACGTTTGCTTTTTCTTTTATGCAGATTCAACAGCGAAGACAGGAGCTTGAACAAACTTTAGCGATGCGAACAACTTAAAATACCTCTCAGTTTCGAGAATAAGTTGACAACTAGTTTATTTCTCCTTTGGCTTGGTCAATTTAATTCTGGCGGTCTCCCCATTGGATAGTTTTCCATGGGCACTGAAGTATTAGGCTCCCTCTCAATATTGAAATTTGGACTGATTTTAATGGGGTTCAATGAAAAGTGTAGCTCTATTCTTATTTAATGCTTAATGTACAGTTGAATGTATATATAATCTCACAGTACATTTAGGCACTGTGGCCTGAGAATGCCACTTTAATACTGATTGCACACAAATGCAGCAACTATTGTGATTGTTTTTACATCAGTTTTCTGATGCACACAAGGCGCAGATACGCTCTGTGGTTTCATTTGAAACAGTAACATTACAACGAAGGAACCTTATGATGACTAGGAAACTTTTTGAAACAATAATGAGATGTTAAATGTGAGTATAAAAACGGAATCTGTCGTGTTTTTTCTACATGTTTGAATTTTTCATCCCTTTCTGCTTGCAGTTTTCTTCTGTGTATTCCTGTCTTTACATTTGCACCGTCCAAGAGAGATCATGACAAATTGAATTCAGCCAGCTAACTTTATTTGCAATAAGTGAAATTTATTGTTGTCTTTTAGACACCCTTAATAAATTAAAACATAACACTAAAACAACATGCTCTGATAAAAGAAAGTAAATCTCTCTCATTTGCGTTAACAATACAGGTTTGTGTGTATTGTTAAAACGATTGCTTATAAATGATGATTGAAAATGTCTTCATTTTCAGAGGCTTTAAATGCCAGTAAAACAAAATATGTTCTAAATCTCTTGTGTGTTGAGAAATACAATAATGCATGTTGCATGTGAATATTTTAATGCTTTTTTTAAGTGTTTTCTTTTTTAGCATGATGTTGCCTTATTAAATCACGGAGATGCACAGGAAGCATTAACCAAAGGTTAAGAACCGTTTCATCATCTTTGTGAATGCCAGTAAATGAATTCCATCATGTAAGTTGAGTTAAATTTGGTACTACTGAATGTCAAAAGGTGTTCATATTCTGAGGCATTGACCCTTTACCTTTTTACAAGACATTCTTACTGTGTTATGTATTTTATTTAAATGAAGGTGCGGTGTGTCTGCTATGGACATTTTGAACATAATTAATTAAATAAATACAAGTTTATGTTCATTCTTTTCCATGACTGTTTCTTTTGTCTGATGGTTGGTCCAATCAACAAACCGGGTGTGTGCTTATTTATAGGTCAGTTCTTTTAATTTGTTTCATCCGATAAAAAAAAAAAGGCTAACTTCATCCCTGGTTTGTGTATCATTCACACTGCTGCTTTTTCATTCTGAAATCAACTTCTCTAGTTATAATTATTTGTATTTATTTGTAAATTATTTGTATTTATTTTTGATAATTTATTTGTATTTAAAGGCGATGCGGTGGCTCAGTGGTTTCCTCCGGGTGCTCCCCCACAGTCCCAAGACATGCGCTATAGGTGAATTGAATAAACTAAATTGGTCGTAGTGTTATGTGTGTGAATGAGTGTGTATGGATGTTTCCCAGTACTGGGTTGCAGCTGGAAGGGCATCCGTTGTGTAAAACATATGCTGAATAAGTTGGCGGTTCATTCCGCTGTGATGACCCCTGATGAATAAAGGAAATGGAGGAAAAGGAAATACAGAATAATTTCCTTCATTTATAAAGGAATGAAGGAAAATAAATGAATTAATTATTTGTATTTATTGTATATCTACATTCTTCTTGTAGTGTTTTTGTTATTTGTATACACACAGGTTCTGTAATTTCAATTCTCTGCATGAGGCAGAATTGACAACAAAACCTGACATTGATTTTTCTCAAACACAATAAAAACGCCAGTCTGGACGAGGAGCGTTTGTTTTTCCTAAAATGCTGTTTTAAAATGAATGCACACGTGTAAAGTACAACATGAGACTCTTTTTAGTGGTCTTCATCGTTTGAATGTCAGGGTAGCATACACCTGACTGCACTTACAGAACAGTCACACCAGAGCCCGAATTTGAGTGTGAACACACCCTAAATGATTCATATACTGTATGATCCCAGCGCAGTTTAAATTACCTGCATGGCATGAATTGTTCTACTAATAAAAATGAAGTCTTAATCATGCATAATATAGCATAGCAGTGTCATTATCATTTGATTCATATTATAATCTTACTCTCAACGATTTAGGTCATTCATTGCGTAAGAACTGACCACCAGGACACGCCCAGACGGCCCAGATTGAGCTGTATGCAAATACATGGGCGGGGCGTTTCTATGTAACCACCTCTGATTGGCTGCCGTGCCGGTATTGGTGACACGCGCCTCGTACCGCTTGTAGCGCCAGCCATGAGACCGCTTTTCTGGTGCTAGCGCTTCATCAGGAAAAGAGCTAGGTAAGACAACGGCCTAAATCCGCAAAACTTCCTTTTTTAATTTCTTTAACTAAACCGCCGTTGTAATTACCGATGTCTAAAAAAAATCGTCTTTCATGTTCTTGGTTGTTCTTGTTCGTTGAACGTCTTTGGGATTAACAGTCGAGTTTTACCGGCTGTTAGCTCGTCGGCTAGCTCGTGGAGGCAGAAAAGATTTGCGTGCGCTCCTCCGCTATTTTAGCTTTTAGTTTGGCGGCTTGGTTTTATACTGCTATCATCTTATTTAATCGTTTATTTAGATACAATTGTATGTTATTCTGTGTATATGAAGTAAGACTAATCTAAAGGGACCAGCTTGAGTTAGCTTGTTGAATGGCTGATTTGTCGGGCCTTCACCGTTAACCGACATGCTTTATTCACTTCGGTGCCCCTCTGATTTTTCGTTATATCATCGGCCGTATGTGCTTTTTAGACACGTCACGACATATTTGTGAATTTTGCCGAGAAGTCCTATGTTGTGACGGTAATGTTTTATAATGGCAGTTATTCGCCTACACTGCGTCAGGGAAAAGTACTGGCCAACTGTACTCCACGTGAGCCGATCCGGGCCGAACCACTGCCCTCTGGTGCCAGCAGCTCGGCGGAGGTTAAACAAGACCTTAAACCAACACTTTGTACAAATTCTAAGTGATTTAGAAGTGAAACCGACCAGAAAGAGCCTTCGGGGACATTGTGTACTTTGTAATGTTTCAATGAGAACATCTTTGTCTTGAACTAATCGTATCGTCGTTCTCCTTAGATTTTTAGGGGTGTTCTGTTGGGATTTGCAGATAAAATGCCATCTGATTTAGCGAAAAAGAAGGCGGCGAAGAAAAAGGAAGCAGCCAAAGCTCGCGGGCGTACAAGGAAACCAGAAGATGGAGTGAATGGTGATTCAGAGAAACCCGAGATCCAGGAGAACGGAGCTGCTGAGGTCAATGGTAAGGAGAACCATTAGGAGTCAGTCCGAATGAACAAACCCCTTCACACCAAAATTAATATTCAGTGTGATGATTGAGAATTAAGAGTTGTTAACTGACAGATTCTTTTATACAGAGGTGTTGTAGTTTTTATTTTTTTTTTATTTTAATCACACAATGAAGAACTGGCTAATCAATTCGGCCCTGTTTACACCTGCTAATTGGTAATAATAATATATAGCTGTTTTCTAATCATTTGAGGTTCGCAAAACTGTTATGATGTGTTTAACGGTCAGCAGCATCTTATATTTTTAATAATTAGATTTAAAAAATTATGCAAATTTATGTGCATTTACGTATCATCTCTGCGTCAAACTACAAAAAAACGAATTACTACTTATGTGAGGTGTTTGTAATGTAGCGTGTATGCGGGCAGGACAGTAAATTTGACGTTGTTCCCTCTCTTCTGGATGGTCAGTCTCAATTTATTTATTTATTTTTTCTGAGTCTTTATCACCATCGTCTAGTTTTTCTTTGATTATTTCAGCAAAATTTTGCTGAAAAAATAAAATTTTGTACAGCAAAGTTTAATTTCATCTGGATAGCTCGCTTTATTAATGCATCCCATTATTAGGTGGCTTTCAATCTTGTTTGTTTGTGCCCCTCATAGATGTATAGTACAACCACATTTAACTTAAAACCATTAAAATGCAACAGTTACCACAGTGACCTTTAGTGTTGTTTGTTGTCATTTCTAAAACTCTAAAATTTCGACAATTACATTAAGCATAATGCTACATACTGTTATCTAACAGGTTTCTTTTGATATTTTAGCAGTGATTTGTTATTGTTATAATGTTAGTTATTAATAAACATTTTAAAACATTGGTGACTGGTGAAATAGGGGGAAAAACTGTTTCAGTATTGTTTTATTTGATGAATTTATACTCCACCCATAAGAAATCAAAATTAGTTTTTGTTTCTCACCATTCTTCATAATCCATTTGAATCCCAGGGGTTGACAGTTTGGCAAAGGAACTGGATGAGTTTGAGCTGAAGAAAACTGAGGCTCGTGCAGTGACTGGCGTGCTGGCATCTCATCCCAACAGCACGGACGTCCACATCAGCAGTTTGTCTCTCACCTTTCATGGACAGGAGCTGCTCAGCGACACTAGTTTGGAGCTCAACTCTGGTCGTCGGTACGGCCTTATTGGACTTAACGGAACGGGTAAATGAAGAGTCTGTCCATGTTGGGCAAATAGATCTTCAATAGGCTGTTTTAGAAATGAACTATGGGCTCACAGACAACTGACTTGTTTACATTTCTGTGTAGGCAAATCCATGCTGCTGTCAGCGATCAGTCACAGAGAGGTGCCGATTCCAGAGCATATTGATATCTACCACCTGACCCGTGAGATGGCACCTAGCGAGAAGACCGCTCTGCAGTGTGTGATGGAGGTAGATGAGGAGAGGATCAAGCTGGAGAAAGAGGCAGAACGACTAGCTCACGAGGACTGTGAGTTTAATCCACATGAATGCAAACATATTATGAAAGAAATAGTTTACCTAGAAACTTGCAATCGTCAATGCTTTTCAAACCAAAATGTGCAAGAACCACTGATGACAGATCAACATTTTCTCAGATCAAATCATCATAGAAAAAAAAACATAGGTCAAATAGATACAGCTAGCCACGTTTTCATAGGAGCTGTTTGTTTTGTAGCAGCTTCCTTTCCTAGGCGTGGAATATTGAAAGTCTCTGCATGAGAAGGCTCCTTAAATATGTGCTGTTTTTAAGGAATCTCGTGCTGGAGGGACACTTGCCTTTTAATTTGTCAATTGAATCTAATTGTGAAATTTATTCAATCTTAGCTGAATGCGAAAAGCTGATGGAGCTTTATGAGCGTTTGGAGGAGCTGGATGCCGATAAAGCCTCCATGAGGGCCTCACGGATCCTCCACGGTCTGGGCTTCACCACCTCCATGCAGCAGAAGAAACTCAAAGACTTCAGTGGTGGCTGGAGGATGCGTGTTGCTCTTGCTCGGTGAGTCTTCAGAAGCTTACACCCAAGTTCCGAGCTTCTGGGAAATGATGTTAAAAAAGGCCGAATGATAGCACAGTTGCTTTTTTGGCTAACTGCGCGGTGACAAAAACAGTCCGAAGCGAATTTTTCTGATCCATTCTTTCAGTGCTATATCTTTCGACCATTCTATGGTTCTTTGTTCACCTGTGGTTGGTTTTTCTGTAATCTTCAGGGCACTGTTCCTCAAACCCTTCATGTTGCTTTTGGATGAACCAACAAACCACCTGGACTTGGATGCCTGTGTGTGGCTAGAAGAAGAGCTCAGTCAGTAAGTCTTTAATTATTATTATTTTTTTTTAATCAAACCAGTGTATGAATATGAAATTTGTTGTTTCCAGTGGGTTGTTGCTGATGAAATGATGTAAACAAAAGGCCGAATTGTAGCTCTTTCAACAAGCACTTTGTTCTTGTTATGGTTGGAGCTTTGACAAAAACTGGACTGAAGCGTTTAACTGATCTGCTGGCACAACCCTTGTTGCACATTTACATGTTAGTATATTGTATATAGTATATTTACATGTTAGTATATCTCTGTCTAAAAGCCATAATATACTCACAGTGCAGTTCTTCTAAACGGCATATACCATTCCAAGCTTCATTTTGACCTAGTTTTGCTCAATGCCAAATCAGTTTGTTCTTTCATTTTTATCGCACTGTAACAGAGATATCTTAAAATAGTGAAACCATTGATGCTGTTATTTGCACAAACCGTTCTGAGGGCTGTGCTAAATATCTTTTTCCTTGACAGGTTTAAAAGAATACTGGTTTTAATATCGCATTCTCAGGACTTCCTCAATGGCGTTTGTACCAACATTATTCACCTGCACCAACGAAAGCTGAAATACTACACGGTAAAGAGGCAAATTCTTTTCCTAAGCCAACTTGGTGTAATTACTAAGGAGCAGTGTAATTCTCTTCATTGTTTATCTTTTGTAAAGGGTAATTATGACCAGTATGTGAAGACCAGAGAGGAACTGGAGGAGAATCAGATGAAGCGATTTAACTGGGAGCAGGACCAGATAGCACACATGAAGGTAAATGTCCCTTCAATCTTCTTTGCTTTTCTTTATCTTCTCTCCTTGTGATTGATGTGGATATCTAATTGTTGCTATTGTTGATCCTCAGAACTACATTGCACGGTTTGGTCACGGATCCGCAAAGCTGGCCAGACAAGCCCAGAGCAAAGAGAAAACTCTGCAGAAGATGGTTGCCTCAGGTCTTACTGAGCGTGTTGTGAATGACAAGGTATGGAAAGACTGCTTTAAAGTGTTTGTTAACTTAAACCAAGTAAAGTGTCTTATTTTTAATGTTGTGTGTTTCTTTTTCAGACCCTGTCATTTTATTTTCCTCCCTGTGGGAAGATCCCTCCTCCTGTGATTATGGTTCAGAATGTCAGCTTCAGGTATTCGGAAAATACGGTATGCAGTCCCATCGAATCTCCAGTACCATGTTTAACTCCCCTTACCTGTTGCTCTGGATTGATGTTCTTGCATGTCTTGTGTGTGTTTATAGCCATATATTTATAAGAACCTGGAGTTTGGAATTGACTTGGACACACGAGTGGCCCTTGTAGGGCCCAATGGAGCTGGCAAGTCTACGTTGCTGAAGCTCCTTACTGGGGAGGTAATGAAGTATTTAAATTTAGCAGTGCTTGTTATAATTGTGGGTGTTGTTTTTTTTTAATATTATAAGTATCATGGTTTTAAGGCAGTTTCTTCTCCTTCAGCTCCTGCCCTCAGATGGTATGATCAGAAAGCACTCCCATGTAAAAATTGGACGATATCATCAGGTCTGTTGCCCAAACCATTTTTGCAATGACCTTTTAAAAATATATAAATTGTAGTTGTTGTTTATAGTGGTGGTAACAGTTAGGGATGCACCGATACCATTTTGTTTGGATCCGATACCAAAATTCTGAGTATCGACAGATCCAATCCCAATGCTGTGCCTTTTTTTTTTTTTTTTTTTTTTTTACATCTGTGATAGGCTATAATTGTTGGTAAAATAACCAACCTTTTAGCAAAGCCTGATATTTTCCATCAGGTTTGATGCAGACTAAACTGTCTGAGGTGAGTTTTACTTTCCCTCGACTAATCTCGCCGTAAAACAAGGTATGCTTCAGCGCCAAAACACAAACTGGTCTGTTAAATAAAATATTAATATAAATAAAATTAACGTGAAATATTCAATTTCAGAGTATACTTTATTATGCTAAATAATTTTCTGTTAATGAAAATCCATATTGCGCCCGTCAACTTCACTTTTATTAATTTAATCAACTACATTGACCACAAAGAGCCAGGCTTCACAAACTATTCGCAGCACTGAAATTATTCCCCTCTGAAGAATTAACAAAGTTTGAAGGATGAGAGAACAAACTCTATGAAAATAATTTCCGCATTGCATCTGTGCAACCGGTGCGAATAAAGCGATTGATGCATCGCTGAGACACAGCGTGCAGCCCTCTGGTATCTGCGGATACTTTCAAAACGGCAGCAAAAGGGTAGAAATCTGTGCGTTGAGGATCTGTCCAATGTATTATTGAGCCTTTTCTAGTTTATAATTTCAGGTAGGCCTACTTTGTTATTATGACTATTATTATAATAAGAATAATTATTATTATTATTATTATAAACTAACAGGAACAAATAGTCTTAGAGTTTTTCGCGTTGTCAAACAAACATGGCACGCAGTTTAAATTGTGAATGATTGACAGGCGCAGCGTAGGGAAGTACTGAATTGAACATGAATTTAACCACTTGAATATTCATCTGTGTACCTCACATTAAACTAATAGAATGGCTTCAGAACATTTGTGATATAGTAGGCCTACATGACAACTTTCTAGTGCCTTTTAATAGGTTACTTTCATGGCTTTTGTTGGCTTATAAATTACACAGAATATAGCGCACGTGCAAGATCCGGTTTGGATCTGCATCAGCTGGCCGATACCTGATCCAGCAAAAATATGCGGTATCAAACTGATATCTGATCTAAGTATTGTGATCAGTGCATCCCTAGTAACAGTGAAGTTTATGGTAATTTTAAAGGGATCTTGTGCCTCCGAAAACATCACAGGGCAATTAAAGCCTTAGTTTAAACTCAGTTTTCTGAATAAACAATTCATATTTAACCTTTTTTTTAATTTTTTTTTTATGAATTTTTGGGTTTTCTAGCATCTAACGGAGCAATTGGAGCTTGACCTTTCTCCTCTGGAATACATGATGAAGTGTTACCCTGAGATTAAGGAAAAGGAAGAGATGAGGAAAATCATTGGTCGCTATGGACTTACTGGCAAACAGCAGGTTTTTCCTCTTCTAGTTTTTCCCCACATTAAGTTCAGTCTATAAACAATGTTTTTCTTGTATTGACTTTTTTTGTTTTTTCTCTCTCCCCGTGTTTAACTAGGTGAGCCCAATTAGGAATCTGTCTGATGGGCAGAAGTGCCGTGTGTGCTTCGCCTGGTTGGCCTGGCAGAATCCCCACATGCTCTTTCTCGATGAGCCGACCAATCACCTCGACATTGAAACAATTGATGCTCTGGCTGAGGCCATCAATGATTTTGAGGGTGGAATGATGCTGGTCAGCCACGACTTTAGGCTAATTCAGCAGGTAATGTGATTCCTCTGTTTGTCACATTCAGATGATATGTGTGAGAAATTAATCCAAATAGGAAATCAGAGTCCACTCGTAGTGTATGCCCGTGTAGCTGACATGTGTTGTTATTTAAATTGTTTGTTTCCTTGCAGGTGGCTCAGGAGATTTGGGTTTGTGAAAAGCAAACAATCACGAAATGGAGTAGGGACATTCTGGCCTACAAGGAACATCTGAAATCAAAAATTGACAAGCAGATGCATGATTTATAACCAAACCAACAGAGCCACTCAAAGACGGCAGTTTCAACATCTCTGCCAGCCAGACCATTGCTCTCCAGGAAAAATACAAGCATGCTGTTTAGACTGCAGTTTCAGTACCACCTTTAACACGGTCATTTACTGAGGTTGCCAGTGGAAGTAGCTGTCTTTTTTTTCCCTGTGTTTTATATGCATCAGTATTGGCACCTTCCTTATGACAAACCTATTAAAATCAAGGTTGTGCACTTCTCTTTTTTTTTTTTTTTTTCTTCTTTTCCCCTTCAACTTAGTACAGGGCAGGTCTATAGGACAAAGGCTAAAATGTAAATTACACCTTCCTGGACTTTTTTTTTTTTTTTCAAATGGTTTAAAGCTGTATTTGCAATAACGATGTATAATTAAAAGCGTACAATTATTGATTTGGCTTGTGTTTTTTTTTTTTTTTTGTTACTCATTAAATATCTATTACTTATAATTTCAGACTTTTACCTTAATTGGGCTTAGCAAATAATAAGTAAAAATTATATGTACCTACACACAAAGCAGCGTTTTTGCAAAAGGAGTATAATAGTCAGCATTTAACTTGCACTAATTAAATTCATAATTAATATTAATTTATATATAACACCAACAGCTTTGTTGTGATCGTTTATCTGTTTTTTTTATATATTTATATATATAAAAGGTTACAAAAAACTAAGTTACACTTTCCACTAAGGAATATCAAGTATAGCTGTCAGATAAACGTGCATTTTTCATCGTTAAAAATTCTTCTATCGCTTCTCCCCGTCTAGCCTGTGTCGTTTTCGTTTGTCATTTCCGGAAACACCGGATGTACGTCATTGCCTGATAGAGTTTATTGTTTTTGCTTGAAAATCTCGACTGTCACGTTAGCCGTTACAGTAAGGTAAGTTGAAATGCATAACTTTGTCTGCAATTTATTAGTTGCAACTTACATTTGAACGTGTCGTGTAACCGCGTTAATCTTAAATGCACGGTCGTCTCCTTCGCGATTGATTAACGTTAGGCTTGAAAACTGTCATGGATGTGCGAGCTAAGCTAAGCGCTGTCAAAATAATTTTTAGTCCTGTTAATAATACTGGCTTCAGTATTACTGCAGCTCTCTATCAGGTAACACTAATAGTTTAGGATAAGGACAGTTGTGCTGTGTGTTTAACAGCTCTGCGGACTCTAGCTTGCCAGATTAATGTTCTCTGTTTACTACTGATAATAAATTGGTAGATATCACAACAATTTTGACTAACATTAACAATATAAGACTTACTGTATCATATTTGATACACGGTGTTCCAATACATCTAAATCATCATTAAGACTCTGAAAATAATCCTGTTTTACACAATCTTCTTCATACTTTTATTAGGACAAAAGACAAGTAAAAGATGAATGTCGTGTCATTTTGCTTTGAATTCTTTTTTTCCTTTTATTTTTTTTGTAACGTAAATTATAGCTTATAAATTTATATATATATATATATATATATATATATATATATATTGGACAGCTTACAAGTATATTAAATAATTGCTTAATTTATATCGTGTTTAGGATTATTATCGGCCAGTCGTGTTGAAATTTTCAAAATGCTTTAGAGGAATACTAACTATGTTGTATTGTATCTTACTAAGTCATCTTTGTGACAGAGTAATAGCAGTTATTTATATACATTTTATTTTAATACTCCTGTAATTATCTAATTGAATTACATTTCAAGCTATTGCAATATTTTTTTGACAGTTTCATTCTATAAGAGTTAATCTAATATAATTCTCAAACATTTGACCTCTTATACTGAACTCTTTCTTGCAGTTTTCTGACTAATATATCATGTGTCAGGCTTTACATAGTTAATTTATAAACAGTATAGTTAAAGATAAAAGAACATATTGTAAAGTTTTAACCCGTCTGTCTGCCGCTGGCTGAAAATAGGAAAGGATCCAAGTTTTAGCCTCATAACGAATTCATGTGGTGAAGAGTTGCAAAGTTCCACTGGTTCATTTACATCAAATATTAAAGCGAGCCTCGAATATCAGAACTAGCTGTACTTGATTTCATTATCAGCTGATGTATTTCAATATCCCACATATGTAATTTGCATGTATCAAATTTCTATATGACATATTGAAATACTGCAAAAAAAGGCCACTTTCATTTTTTTTTTCAACCATCGTAGTTTCAGATATGTATGTATGAGCAATTCCATGCAAATGTCAACCTTGCAATGAGAAAAATAGGTTTTCACCAAAATAGCTAAACCTTTTCTATGTTTTTTGTGTAGGCTTGTATTTTACAGTACTGTAAAAATACTAAAAAACGTCTCTGTCAGTGTTTTCAAACAATTATATTCGATTTACCAAAATCACACAAGTGCAAATTTCACACCTGTCACATTCGCAACAGAGAGATGTCATGTCACATACACAACGAAGCTTTTTTTCCCCCCTCATAAATGTAATAAAATATCAAATAAAATAAAATCAATAGTTTTTTGTTTATAGTGAGCTTATCCTTTTGATTAGTATTACTTCTTTTGGGTTGTGCAGTTTAATTTACAGAATTTGTACAAAGTATTGTTGTATACTGTAAACTCGCTAACGTTTTTGGTCACATCCATCCAAAAAGCATGTTTATTTTTCTCATTTAAAATCTAAAAATATTTACAGATGAATATTTTTCTGATCCCGTAACTCTGTGGTTAGCTGTTCGGGAAAATATAAACAGATGTTTTAATATAATTAATTAAACTGAATTTTTACAGCAAATGTCACATCCGTATATGTTAAAATAAATTTTATATATATATATATATATATATATATATATATATATATATATATATTTATCTGTGATTTTATGTTGTTGAAAAAAAGATATATGAATGTGCCATTTTATATTATATGACATACAGTTGAAGTCAAAATTATTAGCCTTCTTGTCAATTTTCTTTTCCTTTTAAATATTTTCCAAATAATGTTTATCAGAGCAAGGAGTTTTTCCACAGCATTTGCTATTATATTTTTTCTTCTGGAGAAAGTCACATTTGTTTTATTTTGGCTAGATTAAAAGGTTTAAAAAAACAAAAACATTTTAGGTCAATATTATTAGCCCTCTTAAGCAATATTCATTCATTCATTCATTCATTTTCATTTCGGCTTAGTCCCTTCATTAATCTGGGGTCGCCACAGCAGAATGAACCGCCAACTTATCCAGCATATGTTTTACGCAGCGGATGCCCTTCCAGCTGCAACCCATCTCTGGGAAACATCCATACACACCCATTCACACTCATACACTACGGAGAATTTAGTCTACCCAATTCACCTGTACCGCATGTCTTTGGACTTGTGGGGGAAACCGGAGCACCCAGAGGAAACCCACGCCAACACAGGGAGAACATGCAAACTCCACACAGAAACGCCAACTGACCCAGCCGAGGCTCGAACCAGCGACTTCTTGCTGTGAGGCGAACGTGCTACCCACTGCGCCACTGTGAGGCCCCTTAAGCAATATTTGTTTTTGATTGTCTACAGAAAAAAAACATTATTTCACAATGATTTGCCTAATTACTCTAACATACCCTAACACGTCCCCACCAATTTTTCAACGAAAAGTGTAAGTCACATAAACGCAAGTTCGCTACTGAATGAGTCCATCATGATAATGCCGTTAATGCTCGTGTTTTCCCCCGCTTTAACGCACAGTATGACGTTATATCAGACTGAGTCTGTGAATAATACTGTTTGCCCTGAAATCTAACTGCAGAATAAACAGCTACATGTGAAAGTATATGATCTCTGCCAGTTCACCTAATCTCTCAGAGTAGCACCAATTTCGGTTGAAACAATTAGTCAGAAAAACTACAGCCTGTGTTCGATCTTTTATCAATACTGATATATAAAACATGTTTGGCTAAAATAAACGAAAGTCTTTATTAAAATCTCTCTTTATCAGTTGATAAATATTCTTTTAACATTACACTATCAGACCTATAGCCAGCTTATTGAAAGGGTTGCTTATTTTGTATGTTTATTAAACTGAACCTTTTTGCAGTTATTCGCCTGATTTACTATTTAGTTATGATATAAATATTTAAGCATAATTATGTATAAATATTGCATTTTAGTGACATTTTAAGAACTAATTTTTGCTGGATTATCTTGTCGGATGGTTATCATAACGCTTTTTGATATACCAAAAAATATTTCCTACCATTTTGTCAAATTGCTTACCGTACTATTTTACTATTTTAAGTGTTTATTTACAATTGTTCATTTAAACTGTGCATTTTATATTACAGTTTTATAAATAATGACAATTTAGAATAAAGAAATATGAAAACATACTTATTTTTATAATACAAATTTATCATCTATAATCTGTTAAATCTGTTAAAACTTGTTTTAAATTAAAAACTGAAGCCTATAGTCAAATAACAAACTGGCCAGCACATTCAACTTTCCTCAGTCAGAGTTTGGCCATTTGAATAAAAGGACAAATTCAAACATAATAATAATAATAATCGAACCCTTGGTCTTTTAAGCCCCCCTTGGCTACGGGCCTGACTATTTAATTTAACTTAATAAATTGTATGAAGAGATTATTAATTAATAATATATTTTAATAGCATTAATAGCAATTTTTATATAAAAAAGCTATATTTATGTTTAGGAAGGGGGGGGGGGGGGGGGGGGTTGTTTGAGTCACCCATCCCCACCAATCACCAATGTCAAGTGCAAACCTACACCCTTGTATTATGTACTGTCAACATGACTAAGAAATCAGTTATTAGAAATTAGTTATTAAAACTACTGTATTTAGAAATGTGTTGAAAAAGATCTTACCGTTGAACAGAAATTGGGGAGAAAAGTATACAGGGGGCTAATAATTCAGGGGGGCTAATAATTCTGACTTCAACTGTATATATGTAAAATCCAAATAGAAAAATTGTAAGTCGTAAATTAATTTGCATATAATTTTTATCTGTGATGTGACTGATATGTTATTGTTTTGCAGTAGACCATGAGCCTGCCAGCAGCTCCACCCAGCTATGCTGAAGCTACAGCAGGAGATAAAGAGCAAGGATCTGGAAGCTTCACTTACGCTTCTCAACCGCCCCCAATGCCGCCACCAACCATGCCCATGCATCCCAGCTGGGCTTATGTGCATCCCGGCCCTAGTAAGAAACATTTAATTCATGCTTTTTTTTTTGGATGTAGGTGCACATTATCTCTATTTGAGCATAAAATGAATGTATTTTAGGTCCGGGATATTCTAATGCTTATGCTGCAGACATGTCCTCGCCCTTCTCTGATCCGAGCTCCAGCAGCAGCTTCGACGGCCTCAGCGGAAGCAACTGGGAGGACAAGAATATCCGCCGCATGTTTATCAGGAAGGTGTGAAAGTGCTCGTTCACCTTTGCTCTTTCCACTCGCAGTTGGCATTGTTAAAGTGACAGTTCACACAAAAATGAAAATTTGATTTTAATGTTCGCCCGTTTTTAGCTGCTCGTTTAATTGAACGTTAATGAAGATTTTCAATTAGTGATTTACTGAAAGTCTAGACAATTTTAGAGGCTAGACAAATATAATACCTGTGTCTCTTGATGGTACATTGAGGTCTTAAGAAGCAAAATGGTTGATGTGGTGACTAAAACATTAAAAAAATAAATGCGGCTAGAAGCTTTCACTTTAGACTATCTAGCAGAGGCTGTGGATCAATTGTTAGAATGTTGTAAATGATGTTCAGTTTCTTGCACAGGCTGATCATTTCACTTAATTAGCCATTAATATGTTGTATGAGTTAGAATTATCTTTTTTATTTAATGCCAAAAATCATTAGTCTGCTAAATGACTAAATGTAAATGTAATCATTAAACTATTAACTAAAGATCATCGTCCATGAAGACATTTTGTAAATTTCCTACTGTAAATAAATGAAAACATTTTTTTATTTGTAATATCAGGGTTTCCACGGGTCTGGAATTTCAGAAATATTGTGGAATGTTAAAAGGTTTTGCCTGTTGTTATGGTTTAACTGTTTTTCACTGCCATTTTGTTATTTTCCGACTTGTATATAGGCAATCGAATACATTCAGCAGGCTGGACATTTTAAAATACATTTTTTTTTGTTTGGTCATTGGACCAGTGCTCAACGAGTCCCTCATGGATTTTGTGGGAAAAATGTCATGGTTATTGCTGTCACATGATGCGTCTAAAGAGGGTCACACGCTGAAGATTGTGGTTCTGAAAGGCATCCGTCTTTTTTGCAGGTCTTCTGTATCCTCATGGTTCAGCTCATGGTCACGTTTAGTGTGGTGTCGCTCTTCACGTTTTGGTAAGTGATACACGCATCAGATTAAATGACATAACCCCATTTTATTTGTTTATTCCACTTTTTAAAAAAGGCATTGTTACTGATGACGCCTTGTTTTCCACAGTGAGCCAGTCCGCAAGTTTGTACAGTACAATCGGGTTTTCTATCTGACCTCATAGTAAGTGCTGCTCTCTTTCATCTTTACTTGCTTTAATGCTTGAATTATTATATTTACAACGTTGTTATTATATTTTATTTTGATTTGCTAATTTTATTATATTTACAATTGCTATATTTTCCTCCGGGTGACATTGATTTGTTTTGTCCAGCATGACTTTCATGGGAACATACCTGATGCTTGTATGCAGCACAAATGCACGGTAAACAAATAATGTTTGTTATACCTTATTGTTACCTTCAGGATTAGTTCTTTGATATCCAGTACTTATCCATGAGTGTTTGTGTTTTATCTGCAGGCGAAGATATCCTACCAATATGATCCTTCTAGCCATTTTTGTAAGTAATCTCATTGTCTCATTAATACGTTGGTTTACATTAATAAGTATTAACTATCATTTATATAAATGTATTATAATTATAAACAAATAAATGTTTTTTGCTTTATTTTCAGACTTTGGCAATGTCCTATATGGCAGGCATGCTAGCCAGGTGAGATATATTATATTATATTATATTATATTATATTATATTATATTATATTATATTATATTATATTACATTACATTACATTACATTATATTATATTATATTATAATATATTATATTATATTATATTAGTAATAAAGGTGAAACACTCTTTATAATTATTTAGAAAATATAATTTTTTTATGCTCTCTGGACACTATATCATTTTATGAAAGTATATATTTATATATTAATATTAATGTTTTGATTATGAATGAATTAAATATTAAATTAGAAGACAAAGCGAATTCAGCGTGTACACTGCCAATTCAGACTACAGTTCTTTTTAACTAAATGTAAATTTTAATAATAAAAAAAATTGCAGGACAACTTTGAGTTTTTAATCTCACTCTCTCTCTCTTTATCTTCAGCTATCATAATACCAAAGTGGTGATGCTGAGTGTGGGCATCACAGCTCTGGTGTGTCTGGCCATCACTCTCTTTTGTTTCCAGTCCAGGGTGAGCTCATTTTGTCCTAAACCGGTCCCTTCGAGTGCTTCCTTTATGTGTCAGTTGACCAAATATTGTGCTTCAGGTTGACTTCACCACCTGTCATGGGCTGCTGTTCTCTCTCATGATGGTGCTAATGATCACGGGCCTTCTGCTGTTCTTCACTGCTCCATTTGGATATGTAAGCTGCTGATATTTAAATCCTGTAAATGGCTTTGGAGCTGTTATTATTGTGTTGTGTTATAATCATTTAAAACAGAAGCACCACAATTTATCTTGATTTTTTTATTTATTTTCCTTTTATGTTTGTCATTTTAATACTCAAAAAGGGGCTTATTTATTTATTTGAAAAAAAAAAGGAAACGTATTTAAATATATATTTTGTAGATATTTTACTCTTCTTATGCTCACTAAGACTTCATTTATTTCATAATTTTTTTTCTTTATATACATCAGTGTTCTAAATGTTTTAAGATACCATTTTTTTATTTATTCATTATTTATGGGTTTTATTATTTATTTTTACTCTTCTTGTACTCACAAAGGCTCACCTAGACTGCTCACCTAGACTGCTCACCTAGACTGCAAAAATACAGTGAAATTAATCACAATTTATTACATTTAAAATTCATTATACATTTTATTCATTCATTATTTAAAAAAAATGTTTTTAGCCATTAGTTTTAGAATATTGTTTATTCACAATACTGTAGTTTTATCTGTAAAATGCAGTCTAGGTGAGCATTTGAATATTATATTAATAATATATGTAGGGTATTTTATAAATATACCCTACATATTTTGTTAATACATATACATACCCTACATATATCTACAGTGCATCCGGAAAGTATTCATAGCGCTTCACTTTTTTTATGTTACAGCCTTATTCCAAAATGGATTAAATGAATTTATTTCCTCAAAATTCTACACACAATACCCCATAATGACAATGTGAAAAAAAGATTTTTGAAATTGTTGCAAATTTATTAAAAATAAAAAACCTGAAAAATCACATGTACATAAGTATTCACAGCCTTTGCGTGAAGCTCTAAATTGAGCTCAGGTACATTCTGTTTCCACTGATCATTCTTGAGATGTTTCAGCAGCTTAATTGGAGTTCCCCTGTGGTAAATTCAGTTGATTGGACATGATTAGAAAAGGCATACACTTGTCTATATAAGGACCCAGGGTTGACAGTGCATGTCAAAGCACAAACCAAGCATGAAGATAAAGGAATTGTCTGTAGACCTCCAAACAGGATTGTCTCGAGGCACAAGGCTGGGGAAGGTTACAGAAAAATTTCTGCTCCTCTTCCAAAGTTCCAATGAGCACAGTGGCCTCCATCATCCGTAAGTGGAAGATGTTTGGAACCACCAGGAATCTTTCTAAGCTGAATGATCGGGGGAGAAGGGCCTCAGTCAGGGAGGTGACCAATAGCCAGATGGTCACTCTGTCTGAGCTCCAGCGTTCTTCTGTGGAGAGAGGAGAACCTTACAGAAGGACAACCATCTGTGCAGCAATCCACCAATCAGGCCTGTATGACCAGACGGAAGCCACTTCTTAGTAAAGGGCACATAGCAGCCCGCCTGGAATTTGCCAAAAGGCATCTGAAAGACTCTCAGACCATAAGAAACAAAATTCTCTGTTTTTTTTGGAGTGAATGCCAGGTGTTACGTTTGGAGAAAACCAGGCACCGCTCATCATCAGGCTAATACCATCACTACAGTGAAGCATGGTGATGGCAGCATCATGCTGTGGGGATGTTTTTCAGCAGCAGGAACTGGAAGACTAGTCAGGATGGAGGGAAAGATGAATGCAGATGAATGTACAGAGACATCCTGAATGAAAACCTGCTTCAGAGTGCTCCTGACCTCAGACTGGGGCGATGGTTCATCTTCCAGCAAGACAATGACCCAAAGCACACCGCCAAAATATCAATGGAGTGGCTTCACAACAACTTGGTGAATGTCCCTGAGTGGCCCAGCCAGAGCCCGGTCCAACCTGATAGAGCTTGAGAGGTACTGCAAAGAGGAATGGGCTAAAATTCCCAACGACACGTGTGCCAAGCTTGTGGCATCATATTCAAAAAAACTTGAAGCTGTAATTGCTGCCAAAGGTGCATCAACAAAGTATTAAGCAAAGGCTGTGAATACTTATGTACATGTGATTTTTTTCAGGTTTTTTATTTCTAATAAATTTACAACAATCTTTTTTTCACATTGTCATTATGGGGTATTGTGTGCAGACTTTTGAGGAAATAAATGAATTTAATCCATTTTGGAATAAGGCTGTAACATAAAAAAATGTGGAAAAAGTGAAGCGCTATGAATACTTTCCGGATGCACTATATATATCTTATTTTATTATATCGAAACCATAATTTGAATATCGGACCAACAATATTGTTTTCCCAACTAAAATGTCTGCTGCTGTCTGTGGTTTTAGATACCCTGGTTGCACACTGCATATGCTGGATTTGGTGCGCTGGTTTTCACTCTGGTTAGTTCCCTTCAACTATGCTGCAGTGTCATATCTATGCACTTCTTAAAAGACGTCATCATCTTTTTTTGTGTGTGATTTTTAGTTTCTGGCATTTGACATGCAGCTGCTGATCGGCAACAGGCGGTACTCGCTGAATCCAGAGGAGCACGTGTTTGGAGCCATCTGCCTCTACATGGATGTAGTCTACATATTCCTGTTTTTCCTTCAGCTCTTTGGGAGCCGTGAGTGAGCGAGGCGTTGACATGTCTGGCCTCAAGCTTTGGTCCTCTGTTACACACATACACACACACACACACAAACACACACCGTTCTCAGTTACTCCAAGGTTTGTTGGGGAGTAAACAGTCTTCCTTCATTCTGTGTGGCAGTTAAAGTTTGATGTGTGCTGTTGTTTTCCTTCTGCTCATGGTTCAGGCAGCTCTTTGCACATCTCGCTGCAAGATAACCATACAAAAAAAAAATCACACACATATGCTGTTCAGGGTAGACAATCACTGCACATTAGACTTGCACGAGTCATTGTTAAAAGATTGCAGTCTTCATTTATGTGCCGTCTTATTCCTAAATGACTACGATTCGGCTGTTTCTGTTAAACCTTTGACAAGTACGTTCACACTGCTTTTGACACAGAGAGAGTATTTGATACATAATTTCAGCTTCACAAACTTCAGTGTTTATGTGTTACAAAAGTAAAATTATGAATACAGATTGAATGAATAAGTTGTGAGGTCAGAAATGCATGAATTTTACCAAGTTTGACTAATTTATCTGTCAACAATAGTGGCTCAATTCCCAAGTTTATTAGGATTGCTTTCACATCTGAAATGAAGCGTACTGGAGTTTGCATAAAGGTTTTGTCTGGATTCAGGTACAGTTTGAGTTCAGAAAGCAGTATTATCTAAACAAGCTAATCTTATAGATTTTTTTTAAAAAGTGACTTGACATTTCAGTTTATCGATTGCATGGTTTCACCAGTAGGTGCGGACAAGTAGTTTAAAAAGTATTTGTCATTCAGGGTGCTTTCACACTGGGTTGGATAAGTTGAATTGGTCCTCCTTGCATTGCCTTCCTTCTGATCCCAACATTAGAAAAAAGTGGAGGAACTTGATGAACTGCATTACTGCATTACCACATGGCAACATTCATGTTTTTTTGTCAGATTCTAAAAGTTTTCCGTCCATACATGTAAGAAATGTCTGCTTTCACATGGAAATGGGACAACTGGGTTAAAATGGTGTAAAACTAATGTCACACCTATATGTGGTGCTGTGAACAAATACACTAAAATCTAAGAAAAATGCAGTGAGTGTGCATGAAGTCCTTCTTCAGCATGCTGAATATAGACATAAACATAAGAAGATGCTGCTGAACGCACATCTAAAATATCTGATATGTGTAACTGTTAATGTGTCTCTGCTGGTGTAGTTAGCACATTTTGTTGTAATAGTGCTAATAAACATAGCAGCGCCTGCAGCATAAACACAGCTCCATAATCCACCATTGTTGTGGTTACGTGCAGGGTACTCAGTTCTTTTGGTTATGTGGTACAATGATATCATCATTTCCAAAAAGTTGCAGCATTTTCGATTTTCCCACTTTGTAACCCGTTATCCAAAAAGTTTGTTTCAGTGCACCAACACTGCCAAAACTTTTGTGGATTGACCTAAATCTGTTGCTGCGTGAAAGGGGCCTCAAAACTTGGTCCTTTGTTCACTTCGTTTTACCACAAGGTACAAACAAGGTATAATTCGACACCAGATTTTCAGAAAGATTGAAACTAAAAGAAGAATCAGTTGGATCCGACAGCATTGTCACCACATCTGTGTGAATTACTGCTTTTATTATGTACTCACTATTGCTGTGTCTGTCATCATTTGATATGTATTTATTTATGAATATTCATACTTATAAGTATTTATATGCGTTTAGCCTAAATCAGTGTAATATCCCTCTATGAACTACGTAGACTGTCAAAGACACATGCAGAAAGTTCACATTGGTGGAGGTGTCCCTTTTAGGTTTCGCCATCTAATCTTAAAGACATTGAAAAGTTTTGAAAATGTCAGCTAATCAAAGCAGCGTGTTAATTATTAGTCTATTAGTCTACAGTCTATCCTAATGGTATGTTCCAATCAGGGGAGACAAAACAATACAGAAAATTGCCTATTACTTCTAAATGTAAACATTTTTAATAACATTGTAACTGCACTTCAGAGAACAGTCAAAAATAAATAAAACCTCTAGATAGAAAGCGCAGGAGAAAGCTGTGACATGATTGGAGACTGCTGTTTTCTTGCCTCACTTTTGGATTTTGTTCAAAGTGCCAACATAGATTGTCACGTGTCTGATTTAGCAAAGGCTAAAAAGAATGAGAAAAAAGCCAGTTTCTTCTCAAGATGAGTCTTTGCTTGCAACGCATTATTCACGCCTGTCAGGAAAGAGAGTGAGTGAATGCATGAATTTGACAAAATACACATGTTTGGCCAATTTGTCCGTCAACAATAGTGGCTCAATTCCCAGATTTATTACGATTGCTTTCACATCTGAAATAAAACGTACCGGAGTTCGCTTGAATGTTTTTATCGGGACTCAGGTACAGTTTGAGTTCAGAAAGCA
Source organism: Danio choprae (assembly GCA_903798125.1). Taxonomy (NCBI): domain Eukaryota; kingdom Metazoa; phylum Chordata; class Actinopteri; order Cypriniformes; family Danionidae; genus Danio; species Danio choprae. The sequence continues at coordinate 2,710,797 of CAIGQW010042275.1, forward strand.
GTGTTCTCATTATCTAAACAAGATAAACTCTGATGGTAAATGAACCCATCTGTGTGTGTAAGGCCCCTGAATCATTCATTCAAACGATTCATTCAAAAAGTCTGATTCATTCAGTAGTGAAAAAGTGTCTTCATGAGTAAGTCATTAAATGATTCCTTTTAATAAAAAATAACAATTAAAGGTATTATTTTACATTTTATGAGAGCCTCTTGTAACTGTTATTTTGTTTAGTTGTCTATTTAGTTGTCATGGAAGTAAAATAGATGATAGCGATAATTTAAAGCTCCATTGGACATTTGAATATTGATCTAACAAACATTTTTTCGATAGATCCTGTTTTCAGTTCAAGTGATGAAATATCCTGGATCATCTGCATAAAGCGATGTTCAGAATTGCAGCATATGATAATCAAATGATTGTGTGATTAACTGGGGAATATAGTGACAGTACTTGTCAATGGTTATGATCCCTTTATTTGCACATTGTATAGTTGAAATGAATCTTAAAGCTGACAGGCAACTCTTTGCCGGTGATCACTAAATGTACAGCAGTCTTTAGTTTTGTCCATCGGCAACATTGTGCAGTGAATTCATACCAGAACCAGACAGTCCTGTATTTGACACTTTGTTTTCTTTTTGTGCAATAACCTGCTTTTGAATGAGGGACAGAAACTCGCTGCGGTCAGTAAATATTGTCTGCCTCTGAATGCTGGTTGATAATGAGGTATCAGTGTTTTTGTATGCAGCCAACGCAACGCATTTATATGTATAATAAAAAAAAGATGTGTGCCAAATATAACTCATTTGATGATGGTGGAGATTTTAATTTGCGGCACTTGCTCCAACAGGTCAATGGTGAGGTCTGCAATATGTGTCTATAAATTGCCTCGTATATTAATTCTTAGGTGTGTGATACTTGGGTGTTTCTTTGCTGATTTTCAAGTATTTGTTGCTTTTATTTCAAATTTACTAACTCACCTTTTAGTCAAATGTTTTGGACACTGAATTATCAGGTGCCGCCTTGATTTCAAAGAGAAGACTTGTTACATTCAGAAGAGTTAAAGGATGCTATAATGAATTTCATGATTCTTTTAAGCACATAGGGCTGATGTTTCATTACTGTACATGTTTCTTAAGAAGAATTTTGATTTAACGTAAAGGAATACTTTGCCCAAAATGGAAATGATAATTTACTCACCCTCATGTCTTCCTCACAATTTGGGTTACATTGTCCTGGTACATCCCAATTTTGTAGTGGAAGTGAATGGTGCTCGAGCTTTTGAAGCTACAAAAAACACATCTGTCCACCATAGAAGTAATCCGTAGGACTGCAGAGGATTAATGAATGCCTTCCAAACAAAAAAGTTAAAAACATAAGAACCTATTACAAGTTAAAAAAAAATCTAATATCTACAGTATTACCACCTGTTGGCAACTACTGTGTTTTAGAGAGTTACATTATTGTATAGGCGGTTCATTCCGCTGTGGCGACCCCCTGATTAATAAATGGACTAACCCAAAAAGAAAATGAATGAATTAATTATTGTATATATCATTTATTTTCTTTTCTTTTTTTCTTTCAAAGACCCTTTGCTTCACTTAAAAAAGCATTCCTGATCATCTGGAGTTATATGATGGATGGATGTGTTTTTTAAGCTTCCAAAAGTCAGGCACCATTCACTCATTAGAAAGCTGGGATGAGCCAGGATGTGTTTTAAATATGACTCTGATATTATTTATATGAAAGAAGAAATGCACATCTAGGGTGGTTTGAGAGTGAGTAAATTCTGGAAATGTTTTTGTGTGTGTGTGTGCACTATTCCTTTAATTTAGAAGAAATCAGTAGATTTTTAGGTCATTTATGACCTCTTTCGACATTCCTCTTTGCCTGCGTTTTATACTATTTCTGTAAACACTCATATTTTTTTGAAGGAAATGTATTCGATTTGTTGCAGTGAGTTATACGAGAGTATGTTAGAAAGCCTCTCATACACATACACTTTATTTCTTGATTTAAGGCTATGCTAACCTGTACAAATAAATCTTAAGTTAAAAAAACAACACTTTTTTTAGATGTGCATTTCACAGGTGCAACTTTGTTCTCTTTCTAGATGAAATGTACTTATGTACTTTACATATATCATAATCTTAACACTACTGGTTTTGAGAGCTATTTTTTCAAAGAAAGATTTGAAATTTGAGGGGATACATGTCTTTATGTGTGTGTGTGTGT
>CAIGQW010042275.1:2713428-2747227 GCA_903798125.1 Danio choprae
GTGTGTGTGTGTGTGTGTGTGTGTGTGTGTGTGTGTGGTTATTGTTGATGTGCATATTAAGTGTGAGTGACTGTGTATTTGAATCACCCTATGCCTTTCCTCTCTCTCTCTCTCTCTCTCTCTCTCTCTCTCTTTGTGCACTTCTGTGTCTACAAATGAATATGTTTAACCTGTAATTACTGCATGATCTATGGTACAGAAACCCACTGTGTGCTAACCTACAACTGAAAAGAGATTATTACCACAAACAAAGCATTCCCTCTTTTTCCTGTTAAAACTCTAATGGGAATTGGGTGATAAAAAGGATATTGTGATGTTTTGTAACCTCATTTGTGCTTTAGTAAAATAAATAAACAGTGAATCATAGATGGGTGAATATTGTTTTGATATTTTATTTATTCATTTTATTTGTAGCTCAGCACTAAGTCTAAACTTCTTAACCTGGAGCTTTCTACTTAAAAACAAATCTTGCTTTTGTTTATGCTGTTGTCTTCTAATAAATGTCATCACTTCCTGAAGGTCTTAGTAAACATATTTCCACTTAATATAATATTCCCAAGAAAAAATGAGACAAACTTTTCTTAAAATATTTGTACATTTATGACATTTAAGACTTAATATAATATTTTAAATACAAATATATGAATATATTATTCATTAATAATGTTTATTATAGCAGAAATAATGAGCACACTAATTTGAGAATAAAAAATGTATACTTAATTACTTACTGATTATAAATAATAAATATTATATATATATATTCAATAGTATATTCAATAGTATATTCAATAGTATATTGAAGTCCCTTTTTCCTCCACAAATTCTGCCATTAAACACAACAGTTTTTTTAGTGAGCCGACTTAATGGTAACCTAGTGTAAAGGTAACTTACATGAGAGCCGTCGTAGTCTTTGAGCATATGAGCAGACATCCTTTTAAAAAAGTAATAATAATAACAACAATGATAATATATTCGATGCAAAATGTATTAAAATATAGCGTAAATACATATTTTAATTAAATAAGAGTAAAATACAATGAATGGAAGCAAATCATAGAGCCCGGGTTGGTCACGTGACCGCCTCACCCCCAACGCTTGGCTTGCGTCATTGCATAATCACAGAAATATGGCGCTGCGCTCTTACTGTCGACACTTAGCTGCACAGGTCTTTCGTTTGAAGCTTTGTGTCAATGACTGTCCGAGAAATGCTGCGGGTTGTAGCTTATCTCTAGCGGGTGTCAAGTCGCTGCACGAGCCAACCGTCGTGCTGGCGCGGTCGAGCCGCTGTGTGAAGCGCTGGCACAGAAGGTCATGGCATCGCTGTGCCAGTCTGCAAATGCCCAGTCAGAAGAGCTACTCGGACACTACAGACTTCAGCAGGTGGACTCTTGCCTGGGGTGCCGTCGGTGAGTTCGGATTGAGGTTATTTGTGTATCAGAAGAAACATTTGGTTACAGCGTTTGACACGTCGTAACTTGCGTGGTGCTGTCATAACAGTGTTTCATTATATTTACGTAATGTTTAAACCATCTTAAGACAGATTGACTTCTCTGTGTGTGCTTATTAAATGATCTGACGCTCAGATTTGCTTTTGCATCAGCCTTTTCGCTTTTTGGAAGCTCCGATGAGAGAACCGAGGAGCAAAAACTTGAGGATGAACTTATTCTGCTCTTGAAGAAAGCCAAGGTAAATTATACTGGGATGTTTTTCTGAGTTTTCTTAACTGGCAGCACATTAAGAGAGTTTGAACTAAATTTGTTTATGATATCCTAGCATAGGCTGAGATGAACACAAATAAAAGCACAAATCCAGTTATTTCAATAATGTAATTCATATTAAAAGGTATAAGATATAAGCAATTCTGGATTTTTCCAAAACACACACACAAAAAGTGATAATGTAACTTAATATATTTTAGTCCTCTTTATAAAATATTTTTTTACTCTTTACAAAACCATATTGATTCCTTTTAAGTTCTATGAAAGCCCCTCTCGCTAGTATCATAGTTTTGTGGATCTGTGGCATCTAATAGATTAAAACCCCCCACAATGTATGACTTTTCATATTTGAAAACATTTGGCATCAATCGGTTTCTGACTTTGTAAGCCGTTACAGAGAAACATGGGCATCTTGCACTAAAAGTTTGTTTTTGAAGGCTGAATGTTACTCTGTGTGTTTCACAGTACAGCATGATGATTGGGGAACTGGACGCTGCTGATGGTTTCTTACACAGAGCTGTCCGTCTGGCACATCAGATGCACAATAACGATGCAATTATATACACATACAGCCTGGTATGATTTTTTCACTAAGCTTAGCCAATTTTCATTGGTAAAATGAATTATGATCATGTAGGGGGTGTGCAATGTTGACTAAAATATCTTAATATTTTTTTGAATATTAGAGATAATGATAATTAGACTATATTTTTATTGTTATTGTTCTGGTATCTTCAGGACTATAGTTGGCTTCTGCAGATTCTGATATTTGTCATATTCTGCATTGTCGGTTCACAGAAGGGATTTTTTTTTCTTAATCAAGTTTAAATAGATTTGTACATTTTTATTGGCATGTTGCCTTTTATAAAGCAATGAAAAAGTCATCTTTTGAGTCAAATTTGTATATTTAATCAGTCAAACATAATAATAATAATAATAATATTAATAATAATAATACATTTAGGCGGCTATTAAACTAATTAAATTAGTTTCAACTAAAATTATCTTTGTAGAAGTTGCGTATGAAGTGGCATTGAGATGTATTTATTTACACAAAAAATATTAAATGTATTAAAACATAAAAAAAAAAAACCAGTAGGAGGCAGCAAGTCTGTGTTAAATAATTTAATGGTTGCTTCATAAACTAAACACAATAATGTTGCTCAATGAGATGCACAATAGAGCAAAAACAGCCAATATGGGCTAATCTTATCTAAATTATATTAACGAGTTAATATTAAGTGACTAAATTATCTCAACAGTTAACATTATACAACAGTATATTAGACTGTTGAATAAAATCAATTCCACTTTTGTAACCATGCTGATATTTGAAGGAATAAAGTACCGTATGCTTGCATTCTGTAGGTAGGATTTGTTTTATTTTTGCAAAAAAAGTAATTATGTCAAATTGCACATCATTAAAACAGTTATGATTATATCACATACAATATTGCACACCACAACCATTTATATAGAAAATTACATGCAGTAAAATTGTATGTTCCTGTATCTTTGCAGATGGCAAATCTTGCCTTTGTTCGAGGTCAGCTGGACAATGTAAGATCTTCCCTTTGCTCTGCTCCACTGACTCAGATCTCTAGATTAGTCTGTAGATGTGTAGTAAACACCAGCATGTGACACGTTTTTTGTACAGGCTGAGAAACTGTTCAAAGCAGCTATGAGTTTCATTTTGTCAGGAGGAACACCACAGGTAAAAACATTTTTTTGTATATCTGTTCAAACATACTTGTAGCAATATGCTAAAAATGTTAACAGCATGCTAAGTAATGCTAGCTGCTGGCTAAATCATGCTTTTTAAACTTTGATGTAACAATTTTTAACTTTCAAGCATTCTTAAGCCAACATTAAAGTTTATATACAAACTTTATTTTCTAGTGAAATTGTGAAAAGTGAAATTATGAAATTCTCTGTAGTAATAATAATAATAATAATAATAATAATCACTCACTACTCTTCAACTTAGTCCCTGATTTATCAGGGGTTGCCACAGAATGAACCGTCAGATACTCTGACATACGTTTTATGTACCAGATGCCCTTCCATCCGCATAATAATAATAATAATAATAAATAATAATAATAGCGGGATAGACTCTGGCATATGTTTTATTTAGCAAATGCTCTTTCATCTGCATAATAATATTTTTTCCTTCCTCAACAATGCAATTTTGACTTGCTGTAACTTATAATAAACTTAATACAGCACTATTTGAAGAGACCATCATTTGTAATGAGTGAAACCATCCATAGTGGACATTATCGATTGCGCTCATTCAAACCTATAATAAGTTTAAACCTGCATTTATAAACTTATGCCTACAACCTAACACTATGAAGATTGTGCTGAATGATTTCAGCATCTCACCTAAAGATGTCACCTGCCGCTAAATCATTCATCCATACGTTTTAAGAGGATTATATGAACAAATTAATATAGGTGAATTATATATAGGTGAAACAAATTATATAGTGAAGAAGGGTTAAGTGGGCTATTTTGAAAACAGCAACACTAAGCAAGCAGTATATTTGTAGTATGTAAGGCCTTTTACCAATTCCGTATTATTTTTAAAATTGGTTTGATTAATTATGCTGCGTTTCCCAGTGATGGGTTGCAGGTGGAAGGGCATCCGCTGCGTAAAACCTATGCTGGATAAGTTGGCGGTTCATTCCGCTGTGGTGACCCCAGATTAATAAAGGGACTAAGCCGAAAAGAAAACGAATGAATGAATGAATGAATAATTATGCTGCAAGCTAACAAAAGCAATGATGAATGCAATCAGTCGCCATATTTTTGAAACTATCTTTACCTGTTTTATCTCATTAGGATGACAATGCAGTGATTGAGATGTCGCTGAAGCTGGCCAGCATATACGCCACGCAAAACAAGTGAGTGCTGAGCCTTGGTGAAACTCTGAGTCAGCTGACCCGTTGACCTCTGTGACCTCTGTTCAGTAACTCGTTTCATTTCCAGGAATGAGTTAGCAGAGCATGGCTTTCAGTTCTGCACCGAGTCTTTAGAGGCCAAGATTGATAAACAGAAGGATCTTCCTCCAGAAAGCCTCTCAGGTATCATCAACACCTCAAACTTCGGCTCATTTGTGTTTATTCATCAAAAGTAATTAACTAAATGTTTGTGTTTCTATTAGACGAAGAGCGCAAAGACACCAGGTTGCTGCTTGGTCTCAGTTTGGACGCGAGGGCACGTTATTTGGCAGCGAATCATCGTTTCACAGGGGCCTGCCGGGATTACAGACACGCACTACAGATCTGCCAGGAGGAGCAGGGAGAGTCCCATCCGCAGGTCTTTTTTTTTTTTCTCTGTTAGACGTTACACATTTTGTTTGCAATTATAAATGTATTGGCACAGACCTACAAATCAATGCTGGAAGACATTAAAGCCTGGGACACATCAAGTTGACTTCAAAGAACTAGTGCTGGTGAAAACTGTGAAAACAGATCAGCTGTGTCTGGTCCCATCTGGTCTAAAAAGCTGCATGTGAACACATCAAACAGACAACAGCCGACTGAAACAAGAATGTACCTTCAGTGCATGTGTGACAGGATGTATCTTTCCATACCCGAAGGCAGCAGTACTCTATATTATCATTCCACAAAAGGAAAACCGAATTAGTGCTGCACACATACAAAGCAGTGTTTCTGTACCATTTTTGCAATTCTTCTCGCTCACCACAAAATCAAATTGTTTGCAAATATTTAAGAAATGCGATGAAATGACAGCCAGTCGTTTAGGCAGTCATTATGTTCCCTCTTGACTTTGCTTCGTTTGCTAAATTTTGTCACTTTGATTTTTACTATCACACTGATTTTTAGCTAAACAGCTAATCAGCTCACTTGCAGCGATGACCGAGGCTGATTCTACATGCTGTATCGGCAAACTCTTTCAGGCATGAGTCTGAAGAGAAGTGGCGTGTCAAACACCAAAAAATAAACTAGACTGACAGATGCTCACAGACGGCCCGACACTACCCACCGGCTGACTGTCTACTTGGTGTATTTCAGCCCTAAAGAACAGCTTTTCTATAGAAAACATAAATCTTTAAATATACCAATATATTGAAAGCTTAAAGTAAATGCAAGTACAAAAACAGAACAACTAATTTACAATTAAATTCCAACTAAACAACTAATTTACTTAACAAATTCACAATAAAACCTAAGCTACCTGCCCAAACTACATAAATATAACATTAAATTACAGTTGCAGAGCTTATAACAGCAAAAAGCAAAGAAGCTTTAACATTTCAATCATGCTTTTTCAGAAATATGACCAGATTTGCTTTCTTTTGCAAAAAACAACAACAACAATAAAACAAAAAAATGGCACCCCTGCTGACTTGGGTCTTAGTTTTAAAATGAAGTGAAGTGAGTATTGTCAAGTATGGTTACCCATTGGTTTTCTGCTTTTGACTTATCGAAGTGTACACGAGTTTTGACAGAATTACATCATTACATTTTGACAGAATAGTCAATCATGCAATAACTTGCAGTGTCTGCGCCTTTTCACAAAACTTACAAAAAAGCAGTCCTGCTCTTTTGTTTCTCCATTTTTTTTCCGTCTGTCAAATAGGCAACAGTCTGACTCAGTGCTGACATCTTGTGGACAAACTAAGAAGTGTAAAAATGATTCAAAGCACATATGCAAGCTGCTCATACATTGTAAGCACAGTTAGAAATGAGTTTTTTGGTGCATATGAGTTTGTCTCATTACTGAGCCTTTGTATTATGTGCTGTACTTCAGACGCTGGTCCTGATGAGTGACCTGGCCACCGTGTTGGACCTGCAGGGGAAGCATGATGAGGCTCTGGTTCATGTGAAGAAGGCCGTGGAGCTCGGACAGGCAGCAGGTCACCCTGAACAACACGTGCTGCTTGGGAATATGGCAGGAATCCTGATGCATAACGGTACGTTTGAAGGACTTGTAACAAATAAAATGAATGTTTATATAATAATGAAAGTATTTATTCAAATGTTGCAGAAATGTTATCACACCTTTCTAGAATAAAATAATTTTTATTTTTATTTTACTCAAACCCATTTCTAATAAATCCAGAGAAACTGGAAAACTCATGTTGTCCATATCTGTTTCTTGTGCAGTGTCAGACTGAGGTTCAGTAAATGCATGAATAATATTTTTAAATACTTGTATTAGAGTAAAATAAATGTAAGACTTTGATTTTCGTTAAATTATTTTTTTTAGAGTTTTAAAGGTAGAAATGACTGACTTCATAGTGTTATACAGTAGTGTAATACATGCTATATTTTCAGGAAAAGGTGCTGCTGTTTTATATTTTTGACCGCTTCACACCACAAAAATTCCATTAGATTGAAGTAAACCAAAATATATTATTCAGAAAAGGGGAAACACGGAAAAAAAACTACTAAACAAACATTATACAATGTTTAGCAGCAAATTACAGTTGTTCGGGCATAGATTATTAAATGATTATACACCTCAACCCTCCAAAAAATTGTTGAAGCTGTAACTAAATGTGTGTGAGGACCTGCACACAACAAACACTCACGTCTCTCTTATTTATTGAATTTTGTATAGTTAGTTTTCATAATGTAAACTGTATGATATTCATTTTGGAATATAAATCACAGCTTGTTTCAGATGATTTAAAACTCAAGATATATTCTGGAAAATACAATAGATAGATAGATAGATAGATAGATAGATAGATAGATAGATAGATAGATAGATAGATAATTTTTTTTATTATACAGATATTATGGAAAATATGAAATAAATTAATTAAAAAAGTAATGATTACATAACATTCTTGAACACATGCTCAGACATATGTCCAGATGTCACTGTTTATGTTTTGTCATTCAGGTGAGTTTGAGGAATCTGCTAAACTGTATCAGGAGGCTCTGGCTCTGGCACACACAGCAGGAGATGCAGAGGCCATTGAGCAGCTTCAGGAGGGACTAAAAGAGCTGGACAACAGGAGAAACGCAAAAGACAAAAGCAAAGATGAAGATGAGCTCAAGGAATGATGATTCAGATACTGTCTACACACACACACACACACACACACACACATTCATTCCACCTCCTTAAAGCCATCTGTCTCCAATATTTCCAATATACACTCCTGGAACTATTATATGTTCAGTAGAGCACAGCATTAGGACAAACTTAACAGTTTTGGGCAGAAAATATCATCTTTAGCAGGAACATAAACCTCCAGTCATGAATCATAATAATAATTGGCATTTGTTGCCACTGCAATTTACTGTTTGCCATCAGTACACAACATGTATTGTTTTAATGGCCTTTTTTGTACCTTACCTCCCATTAGATTACCTCATATTTTGTAGTCTTGCTGATGGACTGTAAATTATTCCTTTGTAAAGTGAAAACAGGGAAGATAATGAAGACGATTGAGTTTTAAGTCAGACATTCTGGACAGCAGGGCAGCTCATTGGTCTGTTTATATAATGTGCAATGAAATATGTAATGCTCTTATTTAAAGCCAACGTGTGTTAATGTGTTTGATGTGTGAAGTGATTTGATAAACCTGTGAAAGTGCTTGTTGTTTAGGTTTTTTAATATTGGTTTGTACACCCTCAACTAAAGAGAGAATTTACTCCCAAAAATGAAACTTTATTTATTTTCCCTACCCTCAATAGGTTCCAAACATCTAACAGTTTATTTATTCTGTTCAACAAAAAAGTCAAACCGGTTTGGAGCACGTGCAGAGAGTAAACGATGACAGAGTTTTTAGTTTTGGGCGAACTATCCCTTTAAATCGGTTAAACGAGGTTATTTTCTTGCCCTGTAGAGGTCAGTAAAGTGTTTAGATTTTCGGAAGATCATCCGAGAAACCAAAGTTTTGAGGTCATAAACCAACAATACGAGTTAATCCAAACTGTGACAATCAGAAGCTGAACATTGAGATGGGTAAACGGAAGGTAAGTTTAGTTCAGTTTGTCTTTATTTCTCTTCCTGAACGTAATGCCCTATTTGACTGGGCGTTTTGACTCAAAACTCAAAGTACATAAAACAACAATTGAAAAATCCCTAAACGTCTAATTTAGCTTCGTTCCAGAAATGACATTTGCCCTGTCTTCGTCAAATTTTTCCGAAAATGAGTTGTCTTTGTTGTAATAATAATAATAATAATAGCATCAGTGCGTAGCTATAGGCTAAACTAACAATGGACGCTAATTTTACCCGCCATCCGCCCATAAACCTTCATGCATTTTTCTATTGAGACTTGGGGATACATGCTTTTTTTGTCACCTTTAAACTATTCCATTATAATTACATCTTTTGAAATAGAAGCATATTTATGTTTTATTTTAAAAAAGGAATACTTCTTAACATTTAACAGCATTTAAAATCACAAAATTGACTTTTTTTTAACTTAAAAATAATAATTATAAACATTTAACATTTATATACCACCAAATAACCTATCACCACTTACCGCTTGTTATGAGGCTTGTGTCAGTGTCTGCTGATTAGGAATACAACACTTAAAGGAAATGTTCACCAAAAAATGAAAATTCTGTCAAATTTAGTCACCATTTACTTTTTTCAAACCTTTGAGAGTTTCTTTGTTCTGTTGAACACAAAATAAGATAATTTGAAAAATGTTGGAAACCTGTAACCATTGCCTTCCATAGTATCTGCTTTCCTACTTGGGGAGGTAATGGTTTCAGCTTTCTTCAAAATATCTTTTGTGAAAGAAGAAAGAAACACATACACAAGGTTTTAATTTTTGTATGAAATATCCCTTTAATAGGAGTTATTTCTCTTTAACTATAAATGTTAAGCTTTTGTTTGAAACTCCTGCGAAACATTATAAAGCAGATTATAAACCATCAATAATAAACCAACTTCATTACAAGCTCAATTTACTAATTATTTATGCGCATTACAACATAGTTTGTGTGTTTGTTTTTATGATCAAGCTAAATTATTTCACATTTTCAAGTTCCATTTTTTTCATATTTACACTGAGGCCAATTTTTGCTTGCCTAAATTTGTATCGCTTGATTTACATTTACTCTCTCACATGCGATGGCAACTGATTAACTGAACCGAACGTATTTTAATGTTGTAATCAAATGCTGTTTTGTTCAAAATGTGCGACTGAAGCAATGGAGCCTAGAAGCTTCTCTGTTATTTTTAGTGCGTCAATTTAAAGGAAAATTCGATTAACCTGGTTACTCAATAACCGGCCTTGGATCCTTTTCACTCTTTAAACCATTAGTCAAATTGTTCTTATTCTCTGAAGAAGATGCTATTTTTCTCAATAAAAGTTAAATATTCTCTCGTTCTACCGAGTGAAAAGACCTAAAAGCCTCAGATCAGCAGCTCCGTCCAGAGAGGTTTTCAGAAGCGCTGCTGTGTCATCGTGTTCCCAATGCATTACAATTCACACATGATATTTTAAACCCGTAATTATTAATAGTGGGAACAGCGAGTGCCGTCCTAATAAAGGAGAAGGGATGCATTTTGGGACACTGCTCTGAGTGTGGTCTTTTCGTATGCTTGGGTGGTAAAGGATCCAGAGGGAGTAAAAGACAGATCAACATGACTCAACTAGTAATTAAGGATCTCATAGAGTGTGGCTCATCAGATAAGAACAGCTCAGGTTTTCATTCAAACGTAGTCTTGGGGGCATGAGGTGGGACTAAAAGTATATACTGGCCCAGAGTTAATGTTGTGAGTCTTGTTGCGCAATGCCTTTAGGCCTCCAAAATGTTCACCTTTTGACTTAAAAGCCATGGGAATTTAAATCCCACATAAGGATGTTTTAGCCTGGACGTCTATGCAAAACATTCATAAATTTTATTTGGATTTTTTTATGGTCGCTTTGCGTACACATATTTATCTTTCTGAATGTTTTCTCGACGAGCGTTGGTTAATTTGTTTATTCCGGTTTGCAGCTGAAATAACTGCTTTGCTCCCTGCCCTTGCATCGGCAAGCAGTCATGTGAACAGTAATTGCTAGTTTGTCAAGTCTGAGTGAAAGAAAATGATGATTTACATGAGCTTTCCATTGTGCTGCAGTGATCACTTATTGCATGAGCACTAAATCTCCTCTAAGTGAATGACGTTTATCTGTTTTTGGAGTTTACGAGATGTCAACGTATACAGTGGAGATCAAAATTACAGAGCAACCTATAATCTTCTTTCATTTTGAGGTCACTGCTTTGTCCTATTTGAAGATTAAAAGACCATTTTAAGCATATTTCTTGATTTACATACACAGAAGCACAGCATATAAAGCTAAATGCGATATTTGGAGAAAAAAAAAAGAAAAGAAACACTAAACAAAATGAACACTTTTATAATTCTTAACGTTACTTGTGGTGAAAAGGATTGTTTAAAAAAAAAAAAAAAATTCTGTTATTATTTACTCACCCTCATGTCGTTCCAGTCTCTTGGTTATCCTTTATTAATCTTCAGAACACTAATTAGGATATTTTAGATTAAATCTGAGAGCTCTCTCATCCTCCATTGACAGCAGTGGTCCACGGACATTCAAAGTCTAGAACAGAAACCAAAAACATTGTCAAAACATTATGTTTGACTTCAGCCGTTCAACTGTAATCATATGAAGCTTTTTGTATGACTCATTGGGAAAATGTGCCCAAGTATACATTTTTGAGAACCGAGAAATATGTTCTTGTGGGTACATATGGCTGCATTTTGTGTGTAAAACAAATGCTACGGGGCAGTACTTACCTCAATATGGACGGCTTTTCTGGCTTAACTGGTTTGCTTATAAAGACTGTGTCAGACTTGGGATGTGGAGCGGAGCAGATTAGGGTTCGAGTCTGGCGAGGATGGTTCCAGAATCCAGTAAACAGAAACACATAAAAAGCAGTGTGATGTCATGGTAGAAGCATGCAGCGGCAATGCCTTTTCTCTTCTAGTTGGCTTTTGAAAACACTATCGGTTGGGTTTAGAGCCAATATCAAGCTGATATGTTACACATGATGACAAGCCTACCGGCTTCACTCACAGACACGCATCAGAAGGATGTTAAGATACGCAGAAATGTACACAGCGGCCTCTGGTGGATTCATGAGAAATGGCACATATGAGAAAACGTGCCCCAGTAACATATTTAAGACGTAGCCCCTGGTACATTGTAAAATGTATCCCAGGGCACATATTTCCAATGAGCCTGGGTTGGATATTTGACTGCTGTAACCTTTGGAATTAATAACCTTTGTCTTTCTTTGCACTTCAGTCATTGCAGTTCACTAATTTTAATCAGTGTTTTATTTTCAAAAATGTAATTCCTTTTCAATGTCAGAATATATTTAACTATGAAATATGCTTAAAGGTCCCATCAAGTGCTTTGAAATTAGATTTTTTTTTATTTAATCTTTGATGTAATCTCAACTAAAACACGTAGAGAGGGCGGGACAGAGTAGCTCCAAAGTTAAGATTTTATCACAGCTCTGCCAGTGAGATCGGTTGAGCTCAAGCCCATGAAATGAAAAGCAAATGGTGCATGTCAGATACTAGAGAGCATTTGATTGGTCAAGATTTGATGAGAAACTGAAGTATGAGGTGACGTGGAAAAAATTGTTGATCCATATTGGCGGAAGTGACAAACTGCAAGCTTTGGATGTTTGGATGATCAGTTTTTTATCTTCTAAATGTTTTATTTTGTCACTGTTTTGGAGCACACTAGCTTATATATATATATCATTAAAACTAACAATATTCTTATTAACATCTAAAAAAGCTGCACAGGACCTTTAAAAACTGCTCTTTTCCTCTTTATATAATTTTAGATGGGAACAGTAACCTCTACACTGAGGAAATTTTGATCTCTACTGTAAAGCATGTTTGTGTGTGAGATTTTTGTGTAATTATACATATTTGAAGCTTGTTAAACATTTGATTGTTTTTACACTCGCTTTTAAATTTAAGCTGCCAGGTGGCCAGAACCATGTAGGCTATTTGGATGAAAGTTTATAACAATAATGTCTTCTGGTTATTGAATTTTTTGTGCACACAAGGTTAGTGTGTAAAGCTTCAGGCAAAAGCTTCTGTTAGTGCGGTAAAGCTGCAGGTCATTTCTTTCAGATTTATTTTTATGCTGCGTTTTTATTGAATTTACTGTTTTTCTTTCTTTGGGTGCATATTATGAACAATGTAAAGCCAGGGTTAATTTTTATGAATGCTTTACTGCTTCTCTAAGATTTGGTACTTAGGGGAAAAAAACATTCCAGATGTTCATATATCCTCCCTGTGTTTGGGTGGGTTTCCTCCGGGTGCTCCGGTTTGCCCCACAAGTCCAAAGACATGTGGTATAGGTGAATTGGTAAGCTAAATTGTCCTTGGTGTATGTGTGTGTGAATGGGTGTGTATGGATGTTTCCCAGTGATGGGTTGCAGCTGGAAGGGCATCTGCTGTGTAAAACATATGCTGGATAAGTTGGCAGTTCATTCCGCTGTGGCGACCCCAGATTAATAAAGGGACTAAGCCGAAAAAAAAAATGAATGAATGTTCATATATCCATGTGTTTTTTTAATGTTTATATACTTAAACATATTTCTATGCTGTGAGACATTGACTATATATGACTATAATGTTGATGGCATTCATTAAAAATGTCATTGCCTTATTAACTAAAATTTAACTAATTAAAATTCACTAAAAAGTGATTTTAAGATCACTTCTTGGTTGAAAAAAGTTAAAAAGCATATATTGCCTGTGCCTATATGGCATTCTCTCTATAAATAAGTAAATAATATGTATTAAAAAGTGTGCTTTATACAGTATGGAAGTTTATTCAGTAGAATATAGTAGAATATATGTTTAGTAGAATATAATTTGGATGTACTGCACTGACCATGCTGCCACTTTTTTTTGTCTCATATTGTTTTTTGCTTATAAACTAGGGAAGAAGAATGCACGTTTGGATGAAGCATTTGTATTGGAGTCATTCAGTTTGTTTTCTGGGTTCCAAACTGGATAAAGTGAAAAACTCTTTAAAAAAGTTTTAGCCACCATGTTTTTTCTGAACCAAAGTGCTCAGCTGACTTACTTCAAAGCGACTTTCAGAATGAAGGGTACAAGTGATGAACACTTTCCTCTCCCTTGATTATTTGCACAAGCTTAATTAGTTGCGTAGATGATGCAGAAGTGTTTTCCAAGGAACATTTTGTAGATGCATCCAAAAACTGACTGAAAAACAAGCTTTTTAGATTTAATTGACACATTAGAAACTAAATTTAGGATACTTGTTGTCAGATTTCATTTGTGAATTCAATAACAAAATTTAGTTTGTTGTTTGGCTGTTCATAGATGTAGCCGACTGAAATATCTGCTCAAAAAGTGGCATTTCAGAGGTTGAGGCTAAATGAAATAACTTGCCTTCAGTAGGATAAAGGCACTTCGGTAGGATTGAATTTTATCAGCTGTCTATAATATCTATCACACCATTCTGTGTTTTTGATTCTGTTACAGTTGAGACTGAAAACAAAGATGGTGTCTTAAAGTTGCAGTTGGTGGTCAGGTTGTGTACAAATGTTTATATATGACCACATTTGTACACTTTTTCTAACCATTTCTAGTGATAAAGTAGTGATGTTGTACCTTTATGATAATCATGTAATTATAATATTCACTTTGTTATCATCAGAGCTCTTTATTGTGTTGTAGATTATTAAAAACTATTCTGCCATTGGAAGTGAATATTTAAATATATCTTCCTGCTAGAAATTCTTTGTCAAAATAAAAACGTAAGTATTACAGTTCATCTTCATTCATTCATTCATTTTCTTTTTGGCGTAGTCCCTTTATTAATCTGGGGTCGCCACAGCGGAATGAACCGCCAACTTATCCAGCATATGTTTTACGCAGCGGATGCCCTTCCAGCTGCAACCCATCACTGGGAAACACCCATACACACTCATACACTACGGACAAATTAGCTTACCCAATTCACCTGTACCGCATGTCTTTGGATTGTGGGGGAAACCGGAGCACCTGAAGGAAACCCGCGCGATCATGGGGAGAACATGCAAACTTCACACAGACATGCCAACTGACCCAGCCGAGGCTCGAACCAGCGACCTTCTTGCTGTGAGGCGATTGTGTTACCCACTGCGCCACCGTGATTCACAGTTCATCTTGTCAGATCTAATTATTCAACTATCCTAATTGGATTAGACATTTTTTTTAAATGTAATTTCACTTTGTCCTGTCAGATCTTAATGCATTCTATTAAAGGCAAATCTGTGTTGTAAATGATTAATAATTCAACACAAAGGTTTGAATTTCTTGTTTTTAAACTTGACATTGTGCTGACAATGAGATATTAGCACACCGTGTGCTGTTTTCCCCCCAGGGAATTACAGTGCTATAATGTAAACATTTATACGGCAAGATCTTTTAATAGATTAACAATGTCTACACTGAGGTGAGTTCAAGCAAACAAACACACAATCATACTATTGGTTCTCATTAAAATCCGGTAGAAGTGGTCCTACAGGATGTTCACAGAATCGGAACGGTTCCAAAATATCAAATTTTCCTGCTGTATTCCTTTTTTTTGTCAAAGGATGACGTTAAAAGTTTTTAAAAAAGTTAGTCAATAGCATACGTTTCCAAGCAAAATGACCACCAAGCACAGGTTTCAGATGGCATCTTTATTTTAAAATCAAATTAAATACATTTTAATATATTGACAAACTGAATATTTGCTGTTTTCTTTTCAAACAAATTAGTTATTATACTGGATATGATTATACTAATATCTTCTCACAAAATGTTATTTTCCCACACTTAAGAGTGAAAAAGAAATGATTTGAGCTGAATCAGAAGCCTTTAATTGTCTAGATATTTGCGAGGCAGGTTTGCATAACACTGTTCCATCATAAGACAACTAATTATTAACAACACTGACACAGAGACGACTGTTCCCACACAACACCTGAACAAAGGCTGCTCATTTTTCATTCTGCATTGCTCTCATCAATATTCCGCACATGCATAAGGCCTAATTATATATTGTCATGGGGCTTCACAGGATTATCCTGCGTTGGAGAAGAACCACTTGTTTATTTGCCAGATAGAAAAGGGTACATTGCTATTGCAGTAGTGATTAGATCAAAAGAAATGACCTTGATTTCATCATAACAAGCTGTTATGCTTCTGCTGCTGTGTTTTAAGTTCAGCATGTGCTTATCTGTCATCATTATACATCAGCTTAATAAGTTCATTCAGAAAGGGCACTGCAAAACAACGATAGTAACTTAAGCTAGTAATGACCCCTGGCATTTTTTGACTAAAGTTCACAAAATTGACCTTTTAAGTTAAAAGGTACCTGCTTGTTCAGAGCTACATGTGCAGTTTTTTTTGTAAGCAGCGACAATTAGTCACCAGTATCTGCAATCAATTAGATGTGGAGTGGACAATTGGTTATTTGTCATGAGGTTATTTATTAATGGTGATTTATTAATAATGGGAAAGTATTTCAGACGTAATAGCAAATCTTAAGTTGAAAAACTCCCCTAGAGTTAAACTGTTGTGTTTTACCATTTTTTAACCCATTCAACCAAACTCCGGATCTGGCAGAAGAACTTTTGGCATAGCTTAGCATAGATCATTGAATCGGATTAGACCATTAGCATCTCTCAAAAATGACCAAAGTGTTTTGATAATTTCCCTATTTAAAGCTGTACTCTGTAGTTCCATCATGTACTAAGACTGATAGCAAATGAAGTGTTGCTATTTTATAGGCTGGTATGGCTAGGAACTGTTCTCTCATTCCAGCGTAATGACCAAGGTTTTTTTTGCTGCAATTTCATGGCTGTCGTAATGATGTTACAGAGCACCTGAAAATGCTCCAACTACTTAAAATGCAGATAACTGTGCACAATTCACTGCTTGTGAGATTGCTGGACAGTCATTCACTGACAGGGAAGTACACCAGAATCCAGCTAGGAAAAAATTAAAGCTGTAAACTGTCTCTCACTTTCTGTGGCCCCTTTGACCTGCTGGCATGTTCGTGAGGTAACGTTTTATCTCCTTTCTCGGCTATTACAACAATAACGTTAACTTGTGGATCCAGACATGAGCGTGTCTGCAGAGCGAGTTTTCTCCACCGCGTGGCCGTCTATAATGGATCAGCTGATCACCGTGGCCATTTAACATCAGTGTCCATGTCACTGTGTTTGCTGAACACCGCCAAAGTCGCGCTGACCGTAAGAGCCAACGGCCTTTTCTGTTGAGCACTTAACCAATCATAGGCATTTAACAACTCGCTCAACAACGCAAATTAAGCGGGATAATATTTACATTTGTTTATTTGCTATAAATGCTCATGTTGTTCGGTGCTGAGCACAGTAACAAGCACGTGTTGAGCAGGTAAATTTAAAGGTACAGTGCATATATCTGACTGCTTGTATTAAAGGACAAAATTGTATTACAAATATTATATAAATATACTTATAAATTATACATTTTAATACAAGAATTATTGTGTTGCTAAGTAAAATATCAAATTGTTTATTGAAAGCATTGTCAATGCACCGTGATGCACCGAGATATCGAATTGAACCGAATTGATGGCATGATAATTGTAACCGAACCGAACTGTGAGACCAGTGTAGGTTCACTCCTCTACAGATTATTAAGGATATTGATGTGTAAACTTTTAAAGACGTTTGTGAATGAATGGTTGTGTGGTGGGCTGTTATTCTGTGGATACACAAACATGAAAGCAATGAAAGGTGATTGGTTGGTTAACCTGTCAGTCGAATAACATCGTGGGCGTTTTTGACCATTCGAATCGGCCAAAGTTCCCAGACCCTGAACCTTCAATAGACCCTTTTCACATCACTTCACTTGTGCATTTAGCAACGTAGTGCAGTTTTAGTTCTGGTTTACCTTTGAATGAATGACATACGTCTCCGGAAAATTTACAACTGAAAATATTAACATTGCATGTTGTGATTTAAGACTATTAAAGTATTGGGCATGTGTCCAGATGTTTCTCTTTCAATACCAAACTGCTTTATGAGTTTGAAAATGGTTGTTTAGGTTATTAAGAATAGGAATAAGCTATTGTTTATCAAGGAAAGTATATGTTTGCAACATTTTCACTTATTAATTCAGTTTTGGGCCTCACGGTGGCGCAGTGGGTAGCACGTTTGCCTCACAGCAAGAAGGTCTCTGGTTCGAGCCTCTGCTGGGTCAGTTGGCGTTTCTCTGTGTGGAGTTTGCATGTTCTCCCCGTGTTGGCGTGGGTTTCCTCCAGGTGCTCCGGTTTCCCTCACAAGTCCAAAGACATGCGCTATAGGTGAATTGGGTAGGCTAAATTGTCCGTAGTGTATGAGTGTGAATGAGTGTGCATGGATGTTTCCCAGTGGGTTGCAGCTGGAAGGGTATCTGCTGCGAAAAACATATGCTTGAAAATTGGCGGTTCATTCCGCTGTGGCGACCCCAGATTAATAAAGGGACTAAGCCGAAATGAAAATGAATGAATGAATGAATAATTCAGTTTTAATGAACAGTTGTAATTTAATAAATCAGTTGTAATTTTCTCTATTGGATTTATTTTTACTTTGATGCTGGTGTGAATATAAATTGATATTATCTGTTATATGTAAATGTTTCAGCATGACTAAAATTCTTTGTTAAATCGTCTCATATTACCTGGTAAGTATGTCATCTATAAATGCAATCAGTTTCATCATTTATTATTTACTGATCCATTAATGGCTTCAGTTTTTCCATTTGAATGAATTAAGACACTGTCCTACGGTCACCTACTGGGTGGTTTTAATTTGATATCTGTACTACCTTTTAATTAATAAGTTATAAATAATTGTATCATCTAATACTACTAAATTAAATGCAGTCTTAAAACGCAGTCTATAAAATGATCAAAACTCTTTGGTAATTTTTGAGTTAGATGCTAATGATCTAATCTGATTCAGTGATCTATGCTAAACTAAGTAAAAAGTTCACCCGTTGTTAAAAAAAGCTTATTCAAAAATAATAATAAAAAAGTGGAGTGTTCCTTCAATGTAGACTAACATGCCTGTTTTTCCAAATGCATTTCAAGTGTCATACATGCGTTGTAGTAAAGAGCTTTTTGGTTGTAATGTTGTGTTCAAGTCACATCAGGAAGTTAAACGCACCTGAATGCAAAGTTGTAATTACAAACGTCTGATTCTCTGAATGTGAATATGTTTGTTTGCGTAAGCTCTGCAATTCACTGGCATCATGTGGACATATGAGGTAATTAAGACTACACTGATGTGGGGTTAGTATTTGGACTATTGACATTACAATACAGAATAGCTCTTTTGGCATTATCATTTTTTTAAAGTATCAAGCTGTTCAAACTGGCTACAAAAGAAATTCATACATTAAAATTACACATACTCTTTGCGGGTGTTTTATTTTTTATCTTTTTTACTTTTCCCAAAAAGCATCCATCATCTTTTATAAACTCATGTGAAAACTGTATCACTTTCTTTCTTTTGTGGAACACACAACAAGGTATTTCGTGAGGACAGTTAAATGTTTCTATTTCTATATTATATTTCTATATAATATTTGCAGTTCCCTTATAGCTTTGATTTTCATTCTATGGGGAAAACAGTTTATTCTTCAAATTCAATATTTAGTGTTTCACTTAAGAAGTAAACTCATATCTGAAACATAACATTTTTTAGGTGAATTTTTCAACAGTATAACAACAAGATTATTCCACAATTACATCCCAGAAACAGATTTGGACACAATAGCGTTGGTTTGCTGGTTCATATTTGTGCTGTGCATTTGTAATGTTATTGCTACGTTTTGCACTTCTTCCCCAGGGATTTGAAAGCTCAATGATTAATCACACGCACACACTACTTGTATATAAAGTGACTTGACTGCCCTTTACGAAAAAGTTGACTGGTTCTTCATGAGAGGGTTCACGAGCTCCCTCTCCCTCTATCTGCCTGACTAAAAGCACTCATAATAGTTGACTAGTCGTAACTCCATCATGTTTTTGATAAATATTTAGCATTTGGAAAGCTGGACACCTCACATGACAGGTGAGTTCTTGCTGTGCACCACTGGAATAGTCTACGATTGTGAATATGATACACTGTCATATAGCTAAATGTTGTTTAAAAGGCATTTTTACTTTTGTAATGCGTTATTCTCGGGTGGTTGATGGTCAACTACCAAAAGATTCATTTTTAACCGGTCGTTTCGTTTCGTCAATATTTGACTGAAGTTGACGGAGCGTGCAGCTCACATTTCTGGAGCTTAAGTAGCCTAAGATTTAACGTGTTTTCTTCGCACGGTAGACCTAATCCAGACAGGTGATGAGTCTGGTGATGCTGCTTAATGTCATCGTGTTTATTTAACACACCCAGAGTCAAGCACTGCGACGCGACGCTGCTGACCAGCGGCGTTTACCACAGATGTCAGTTTTAACGCATCGCCATTAAATGAAAATGTCAAGTAATTATGTCGTGTTCCTTGTCGAATACAAAACCTGTACATGCCTCGTTCACGTTTTTCTGCGCGTTTCGGAATGAACAGGTTTCATCCAGATAAGATGACATCAAACGAGTTAATTTGCTCGACAGGCACGTTCGTTGACTCGGTTTGTGATCTGAACAGGTTTGGGAATGCATTTGACGGTAAATAAGACTAATGCTCGTTAAACTATAGTAACCAGCTACTAGACAAACGAGTATTACTGCGACTGTGAGGATGCAATGGGACTGTAAAATGCATTGTAAAAACGAGCAGAGTTAAATGTATTAATTGAAGTGCAGTTTTTTGAAAGTTCAATGGTTAACTATGATAACAATCGAGAAAAGAAAAAAAAAACATAGAAACCATCACAAAATTTGTTGTGGTTTTTAATGCTTGTAATTGTTGGCTTTAGTGGCAACTGTAATCATTCCTGTGGATCTCTACTAGGCTAATAATTTAATTAAACATATTGTTCACCCCTCCCCCCACAAAAATGAACATTACTCACCCTCAGGCAATTACAAACCTTTAGGTTTTTTTATTTATTTTGAACACAGAATAGGATATTTTTAACAAATCAGAAAATGGGTAACCATTGACTTTTATAGTACTATGAGCATCAATGGTTACAGGTTCCAACTTTCTTCAAAAATGTTTTTTTTGTGTGTTGAACAATGAAATTCAAACAAAAAATGGTCATTGTAGTTCAACTATTGTAACCCCTGAAGTAAGCCATGACTTTGCTACTATTACCAGTTTAACAAAGAGTAATAAATCTGCCAAATCCCATGGCTACTTTTTTTGTTTACCTGTGGCTACTGTTTTTGTTTACCTGTGGTTTAGAATAGCCCAGGATAAACTATATCTCAAGTGTGAATTGCCCAACAGCTACTGTATGTTTGATTTAAATGTGAATGTTTATTGCGTTCTTATTTGTCATTATTGGCATTGCTTGGCAAGTAAAATAGCCATAAAATACTGCACGTAACTAAGTTTATCATGTATAACAGAGCATGATAATGTCTGTTTATTAAGATCTTAATTTTAAAATCATATGCATGTAAATGTACTGTATTCAACCCCCTGCTGTTTCTTTGGGATTGTTATTAGGTTAGTTTACTAAATAGGAATTATGAATGACTGGGTTCCAGACTATTGTTTTTTCTTTTTTTTTAGGACAGTGATGTATTTCTGAATGTACATAATTATAGTTTTATCATTATAGATGGTTGCTGAATAGCAGGCTTGTTTTTGGGACATCCCCATTTCTAAATGAAGAGCTTAACGACAAATATTTGTCACTGTAAAAATAACTCCCCCATGCACCCCTCCTGCCGACTGCTCCCACCACAGCTGCTGGAGATGAAAAAAAAATGTTTTGGCGGGGTTATGGTTATCCCCAAAGCGCTAATTATCCATAATTAGCCCAACGGTTGCTTGTCCCTTTATGTCATATTTACAATGTACAGTCAGTTGGCATTTCTGTGTGGAGTTTGCATGTTCTCCCCGTGTTGGCGTGGGTTTCCTCCGGGTGCTCCGGTTTCCCCCACAAGTCCAAAGACATGCACTATAGGTGAACTGGGTAGGCTAAATTGTCCGTAGTGTATGAGTGTGAATGAGTGTGTATGAATGTTTCCTAGTGATGGGTTGCAGCTGGAAGGGCATCCGCTGCGTAAAACATATGCTGGATAAGTTGGCGGTTCATTCCGCTGTGGCGACCCCAGATTAATAAAGGGACTAAGCCGAAAAGAAAATGAATGAATGAATAGATTGAAACATTACACATTTTTGTCAAATTAATTGAATAAAGTATCAAGATTGGTGCTTAAATGACTATTTCCAAGCAATTGATTAGATTTTTTAAAGCAATGTCTTTCATATACCATAATCAGAAAACAGACACAGAATCAGCTTGCAGCCAAACCCTTGAATACTATGCAACTTGGCTTGATTGCTGAACGCATCAGGGTGTATTTATGAAAAGAAAATCTGCATAGGTCAAACAGGAAATGACAGTGTTCAGTTGTAATTTACCGCTGTAATAGCATATTTGCAATATGGAATTAAATCCGTGCTATTTCATTGCTGGTGGGTGGATTGCATGGTGTGGAACAATTCAGCCATGAGTTCACGTCATTGCAGGATCGCAGTGATCCGTTATATCATAATCTTCGGGACATTGCGTTTCTTTGTTAAATGCGTTATGAAGACGTCATTTTGCAATTAAGACCATAACCTCGGGAAACAATAAAGATATGAGGCAAATTTCCTAGAACAATAGTGGACGTATAATCAGTTAAACACAAACTGTTGTGCTGTAGTTTCTAAGCAAGACTAGTAACGTCCAGTGACCGCTGAGGTCATATGCAGGATAAAGCGTATCTCCACTGATAGAGCTTGACAACATTGTTTTGGCTAGAAAGGCCACTGAATTTCTCAATTATGTATTGTTTTCACAGATTGTTTTTGGACAGGATAGTTAATTAAATAATTAGTAATATTCTCAGCTCAATACAGTAAAATGTTTACAATCACAAAATGTATAAATGAATATCTGAAATTATGTTACTTATATATGAGAAGACAAAGCATTAGCCAACCTAACATAGCTAAACTTTCCCTAATTAAAAACCTGTAATATTCAGTTCACAATAGATTTAGAGAATTTTCTCACACTCAAGTGGTTCTAAATTTTTATGAATTTCTTCTCTTGAACACAAAACAAGATGTTCTGAAGACTGTTGAAAAAAGTAACATTGAAATCCAAAGTAGGAACAAAAAATGGAAGTCAAGCACTGCTTCATTGTTCAGTATATCATCTTCTGGGTTCAACAAAAGAAAGAAACTTCAACAGGTTTAGAACAAAGGGAGGATGAGTAAATGATGAAAGAAGTTATATTTTTGGATGAACTATCCCTTTAACATAAAAACTCATCATATTCTAACTAGTGATAGGTTTATCTTCTGTTTTTGGTCATTTTCAATTTCAGTCTTTGGAATAATGTTACATTTTTGAACGACGACATGTTGACCGTATATATGATTATAGTTCATATTATTTCATTTCAAATTCACTTCTGATTTAAGTGACTCACTGACTGTACACTCTTAAAAATGAATGTTCTTTATTTGCATTAATGGTTCCATGAAGAATCTTTAACAGAACCTTCCAATTCCTAACAATTTTACTATTTCTATACAAAAAAAGTGGCAATAGGTTCTTTAAATTACTAAAATGTCCTAAAAATGCTCTTTTAGGAACTGTTCACTGAATGGTTCTTTGGGAAACCGAAATGGTTCTTCAAAGTCATCACTGCGAAAACACCCCATTTGGAAGCTTAAGAGATTAGGTTTTTAGGGAAATAGATTATGCAGTAAATAACATTGTGCCACAAATGCTGTCTAATGAGCTCACACTGACTGAAATCATAAATATTTCTTTAAAAAATGTCACAATTTGGTCTTTTCTGAAAGATTATAGTGAGACATTTAATATTTTATACCCAGTAATATTGTGTCAAACTCAAATAGTTAAATTTTGAAACAAAAAGCATGCATGGACTAATATTAAGCATATGCATAGGTGTCAGACAGAACACTTAGGATGTGTGTATCCCAGTATTTTTAAAGTGATTCCTGGAGTTTAGGCCATAGAGGCGTATTGTTGAGTCATGTCCCCTCAGTCACATGTTTGTCAGAGGGCTAAAGGAGGAAACCTAATCGAGGGGGGAGGGAAGGCTATCAGTGGAGCCTCAAGGTTGGAAGTGAACCGCGTGTGTGTGTTTGACAGAAAGAGAGTGAGAGAGAGAGGCAGAGAGTAGGTTCACCGACTAGAGTGCCTCTACTTCTTTTCTCCAATCACTGCCTCTTCTCACCTCCAGTCCCTCCTCCTCCTCAGTGTCTCTTGCTTTTTTCTGCTTTTCGGTGGTTGTTTGGCTTCAGTGGGTCTTTGCCATCGCTCTACAATGACTGCTGTAGTTGTAGTCCTCCTGCAGTGAGCATTCTGAGGTAAGTCTTTCTCTGTTAGTAGCAAAACATGTGCATTTCATCTTTGTCCAGTTAAAGGGATAGTAAACCCAGACATTCATATTTTGTCTTTTCCGTGGAGTACAAAAGGAGATAATTTGAAGAATGTTGATTGACGTTCATTGAATGAGATGTTCTTTAGAATATCTTCCATAAAAGTTTTAAAGTCTTTGAATTTGAAATTTCGATTTGGCTGTGAAAGAGCTCAGAAAGTGTTTGCAGCTGTATTTTGCTGAAATTGTGACTGCAGCCCTTCCTGCCTTACAAAGTGTTTCCTGTTGGAATTTTTCAATTTCATGCACACTTTCAGGGAGAGAGGAATGAAATGCTTAGGAATATGCTTGAACAAATTGTAGCGTTTTAGTTGTTTTTTTCTCATTCTTTGTTGCGATTCTAGTGTGATTGTCAGGAATGTGGCTCTTTCTCTCTTGTTTTCTCTCTCATCCAGCTCACCGATGATGAGGAGTCTAGAGTTACGCTTGGTATCAGAGCAACAATGACTTTGGCTCAGATTAAGAGCATTAGATGACTCAGTGATTCTTCTAATGAGCTCCAATACCAAAGGATTTACTTTGAAAAACAGCATTTTTTTTTCTCCATTTGTTTTCGTAACAGCTGTTTTCATTCATTCCGTCTGTAATTGAAACTATACCAGCAACATTGAGATTATGGGTTTGATTCCCAGGGAATTTATGGACTGATGTTGTTGTTGCAAGCCTTTACAAGGCGAATGAATGTAAACTAGGCAGATAGTTAGTGCTAAGCAGAAAGCAATGTCAGGTTGAATGTGCTCTCTACATGACTTTTCTATTTCTGACCATGTAGATGGACATGTAGCACAAATGACATAGCAACAGGCAGAGTCCTGTCATTGCATGCCGTATAGAAACTGCATTACTGTAGTTTTTTTTTGTTGTTGTTGTTGGAAATTGTTAGTTATATCACATAGTTCTGTATTTAGTGTTCAGATGGTTGTGGTATTTGAGCAGCATAAGAATAAGCCTCACATTGTGGATGATCATAGTCTCTGGGGAGCATCTCTGCTGAATCACCGTCCTCAGTCACCTTTAAATGAAAACACACAGCAGGAACCAAAAAGTCTGAGGATACATTGAAAGTGTTGTTCAGATGCATCTTATTTTTATTAGCACTTAGTCAAGAAGAAAACTGAAATAAAATGTTTAGTATTTATTTTTTACATTTAAATATGCAAATAAACTTTTTTTTAAATGAGAATTTATTTCAATAAATGCATAACTAATCAAATTTTCCATGTGTTCATACATGCTTAAATTTGCAGACAACTCGATTTCAATGTTTTAACTTTTAAATATTTGGTAGAATGACACTGCACTGCAAAAAATGTCTTTCTTTCTTAGAGTTTTTGTCCTGTTTCTAGTCAAAATATCGAAAGATTCTAAAATCAAGAAGCATTTTCCAGACAAGCAAAAATATTGACATGTTTTCAGAAATAATATGTCAAAATAATTGAGCTTTTCCAAAAAAAACAAGCAAAATAATCTTATTTCAAAATGAAAACAAGATTATTTTACTTTCCCCACTGGCAGATAATTTTGCTCACTTATATTTGATATATTATTTCTGAAAGCAAGACAGTATTTTTTGCTTGTCTAGAATATGCTTCTTGATTTAAGAATTTGTAGATATTTGGACTAGAAACAAGACAAAAACTAATTTTTTTTACAGTTTTTCAATCTCAACAAATTATTACATTTGTTATTCTCACCAATTGCATTTTCTTTAAAACACTTTTAATAACAATCTTTTTATTTGAAATTGGAAAGAAATGTTTTCACAAATGTTATAAGCACTGTGTAGTATACAGTTGGTGATAATAGTGTCAGTTCAGCTGTTTTAATGGTTTCTAACTTAATTTGGAGGTCTCCAACAATATGTTTACAGCATCCAAGATCTCTTTTTTTGAGAACCTGCTTTGCTCTGATTGGTCAGATGGCCCAGTGTCTTGTGACCAGTGTTAAGTGCATTGAAATACTAGTTACATTTTTAGATTGCTTTTTTTCTAGTAAAATAACTAGTTAGTTTACAAGAAAATATTATCAAGAATGTTTCTTTTACAAAGAAGTAATACCCAGGCATTGGCAAACAGCTCTTCTGTCTCAATGTTGAGAGAAATCTGCAGAGTGATCTGTGCTGTAAGCAAAAATATGATGGTTAATGTAGTACTAGGTCAGAGGCCAGGCCAGAAATGTTAGAGTGGGTGGAATGGGGAAAATGGAGTGCATTAAATGTAGCGCAACATTTACATTTAGTCATTTAGCAGACGCTTTTGTCCAAAGCAACTTACAATTGAGGAGGCGTTCAGCGATTCAACTAGTAGAGCCAATACACACAAGAAGTACTAATTATACAAATAAACTGTTTGTGCTCAGAGAATCAAGAGCTAGAGTTAGGAAGGAGGAGGTTTTTTTTTTTTAGAGAGCAAAGAGTGTTTCTATAGGTGGTTTGTCAAGCCCACTCGCCTGTGTGAGGCACACTCAGAATAATGTTTTGAGGTTGTCTTGTGTTATGGTGTTGTGATGGTGGTTTGGAGTGGGGAAGGGGATTGTCCTGGTAATCGCAGAGGAGATGAGTTTTTAGTTGTCGTTTCAATGATACTAGTGAATGAGCAGGCCGTGTGGGAATGTGAAGATCATCCCACCGGCAAGGAACATTAAATGAAAAGGTTACTTCTCTGTGATGGTACCACAAGGCAGGGAACAATACACAGAACACAATACTTCTAAAGCAATGCTTAGTTTTAGTTGTGTAGTGTTACTTATTATAATATTTACTGCTATATTATTAAAATAAAACGTATTTGTTACCATTATTAGGCATGTTTAACACTAACAGTGAAAATGTATTTTACAAAATTAACTTACTTTAGTCAAATCAAGATTAAATAGTGTAAATATGATAAGCTGCTGCCCATATTTAAGGTTAGTTAATGCATTACTAATAGTTAACTAATGGGAGGCTATATAGTAAACACAACAGGATTAAGCTTTGTGTTAATCACACAGATCATCTCATAATCAACCACCTGTCAGTTCGTATTCAACGTAGAGCAACCATCAAGAACCAAAGACATGTTTTATGCAGTTTGTTGTGGAGAACGGTATCTACTCTGCTTTCTTTCCACAAAAGGCTCATCTATTTAGCTGATAACAAACACTAGCGTTTGTTGATGTGTACGGCTTAGTTGTTTCCAACCTATAAATTGTGAAACCAGGTGTGCTATTTTCATTTGCTAATGGTCTGGTTTTATCACTTGGACTAAGTTTCAACTGGAATATCTATATTATGCTTTGTAAAGAATCTTATTAATGTTTGTTTCACTATTATTCATTGTCCTTTTGTCTTTAATTGAAATTGTGCATGGGACTAACAGACACTGCGTCTATTTAACTGTGAAAAGTTGCATTAATTATATTTTTAACTGAATAAACTTACAGTATGATGATATTTTTATTGTTGCTGTTACTGTTAAATAAATAACATCCCACCCAATGACTAATAACTTCTCATAGGATGGGCCACAATAAAATGTAAGTGGGCCCATGTCCACCTGGGTCCACCTGTAGCTTCATGGCTGTTCTGTATTAAATGTGAACATGCATTTACTCATCTCACTTGCAAAAACAGATTTAGTATTCCTCAAAATAAACAAAAGCAGTACAATGGGGGAAAAACGGAATCATTTTAATTGCTCTTATTATTATGTTTAAGATTGCTCTCTTTTTCAACTTCATGCAGTCTAGGATGGCAAAACATTGTCTTGAGCTGCGTTTTCTACTCTACCGATCATACATTTCCTTCAGCCTGAGGCATATTCACCTCACTTTTCACTTTTGTTGTCAGAGTGCTCTTGCATATGTGAAAAAATTAACCAGTAAACAACCAGTAAGTCCAGGCCAGATGTGAAAAAGGCTTTACTTTCCATCCAAGTTACTAAGTAATGCAATAAGTTACTTTTTTAGGTAATGAAAAAATATTGTTTAATGTAATTTATTACTTTAAAAATGACTATCATGCACATTTGTAACAAATCTAAATAGGTTGTGCAAAAGGTTAGTCTGGAATTACTGATTACTGACTAATTTCAGGCAGTTCAGAAATGCTTCTTTATTTTAGGAGACAATAAAACCGTCGTTTATCGGGCAGTTTGATCTTAAAAATGTTTAGACCACCCCCCCCTCCCATTTCACACACAAGTTTTAAGGCTAGTTCCAGACTAAACAGCGCATTTGAGCTGTTTTAGCTACAAATAACCTGCACTGAAATATCTTAAAATATATCACCACCATTGTTTTGTCTTAAGATGCACACCAGTAATGTGATTTTCTAAGGCATTTTCATAAAAGACGCTTAAGTATTCTAATCTAACTAAGGCCTATTCCTTTCTTAAAGGGACTGTTCGCCCCCCCGAAAAAATCTTAGTTTACTCACACTTGTGTGGTTCTAAACTGTTGAACACAAAATATATTGTGAAGAATATTGAAAACCAGCAGTCACTGACATTCATAGCAGTAACATAAAAAATACCATGGAAGTCAATGATTCTTCAGTATATCTTCCTTCGTGTTCGACATAAGACAGAAACTCAGGTTTGAAAAAAAATCAAGATGAGTAAATCTTGACAGAACTTTCATTTTTTGAATTTTCACTGTGTTTAATCTAAGCTCTGTATGTCAAACTGGGTCTTTTGCAAACAGCTCCATTAAACGCACAAAAGCGTATACGAAGTACAGTGTAAGTTCAAGAACAGGGCACCTTCATCAGACTGAAATTATTGCATCATTACATGGCTCTCAACCAAATCATTCCACCATTTAACACGGTACAATGATGCAAAGAACTAGTGTAGCTTACAAAGTCTTTGAAGACACTTTACTGTATGTCCTAATAATAAAGGAAACTGCACATGAACTCCAGCCATAATAACTACTCAGCCTTGAAAAGAGCTGTTTAGGCAAGTGCATGCTTTACTAACGTCACACACACATCACTTAACCTTTCAGTGGACCATTGAGGGCTACAGACTGCCAAAATGTTGGACAACGGTGTCAGTGTTATAGTGTTATTCTTTTGAAGTTGTTTGTATACCAGTGTTGCCTTCTTTTTTTTTTTAATCTGCCATATGACATTTGTGCCTCAATGTTAAATGGTCATGAAAAATGCATGCGGGGCGACATGGTGGCTCAGTGGTTAGTCCCGCCTGGGTCAGTTGGCATTTCTGTGTGGCGTTTACATGTTCACAGGGATTTTCCTCCGGGTGCTCCGGTTTCCCCCACAGTCCAAATACAGTATAAGTGAATTGAATAAACTAAATTGGCCGTAGTGTATGTGTGTGAATGAGTGTGTATAGATGATTCCCAGTACTGGGTTACAGCTGGAAGGGCATCCGCTGTGTAAAACATATGCTGGATAAGTTGTCGGTTCATTCCGCTGTGGCAACCCCTGATGAATAAAGGGACTAAGCCGAAGGAAAATGAATGAATGAAAAATGCATGCATTATTAGTGAAAAACAAAGAAAGTTTATTTATGGACGAATACTGTGACCTTTAACATACTGACACCTACACCTGTATCGATTTGAATGAGGATGTGGGTTCTAGTTTTGGTGTTTTCCCATTGAGAAATGCTGCAGTTTCCTGTGCAGATGCTGCGACTGTGATATTGTATATGAGCTTTGACCTTGATGCGCAGACATATTTACTGTATGAATGTCTCTCTAAGGCAGCATACAAACCTTGTTGCAAATAAAACGTAACATCGAAAAAAAAACAAGGACAGGGGAATTACTTTCATTCGTTTAAAAACTTGAGAACTTGTGGTTTATGTGAGTGCGAATAATTTTGTGGTCATAATAAATTGCTCATCATAATTGAGTGAAATGATATCTAAAAATAAAAGTTGCATCAACGGGGCCCTTGACCTCCAAAATATGTATTTACTGCTCTTCACAGAATGTTTATTTTTTGTTACTATTTAACTATATGGATCTTTTCTTTATGGCTTTAAAGCCATTAATAGAGAGGCTTTAATGGCCATTAAAGTCGAGCGATCTTTCTCAGCGCTACCTTCAAGGCTGTATAAAAACAGAAGCTCAATGAGGAATGAAATTAAGGTCACCTGTATGAAATAAACCGGTGATATCATGTAAATTGATCTGCCTGAGAAGAACTTTTTTAACTAAGCAGAGGTTTGATTTTTTTTTCTGTCTTTGTGTCACATCAGGTTATGCTGCCCGAAAGTTCCCAGTTGAGTCTGAGTAAAAGAGAAAAGGGCTAAAGCCAGTGCACTTTAAAGAATCTCCCACAAATCTGACCATAAGCAATGAGTGACCCTCAGGATGCCAGTGACGTCACTTCTGCCGCAGGCTTGACCAGACATTTGGTAGGTAATCTTTAACATATATGCTTTTGAGGGGTTTTTTAGGCTATGAAGATCATTAAGCTGGAATATGTTTTGCATGTGCATCTGAGGTTAGTTTCATCCACCGCTAAACTCTAAACATTAGTAAAGGTGGACGAGACATCAACCTTTTTAATGCAATATTTGTGCAGTACAATATAAATGCACAGTTTCAGGCTTGTTCAAACAGGTAAATGTCTTTTTTTAAAGGATTTTTAAAACAACCAGATCATAAGAGGATTCTTCAATCATGACTTCATTTTTTTGGATTCTATAGAAGTCATTCGATTTGAATCCGGCTTGACTGGTTTGGTTAAAGAGCAGATTTATATTTTTTTGTAGACTGGACTACATTGATTGTGCTGTGTGTTTCTGATTGTATAAAAGCAACCAACATATAGGATTCATTCAATTCATGTATCTGGTTATACTTGTCAATTTAGTAATAGTAATGCACTTGTTTCAGTTTTTTATGTATTTATTTGTATTTTGTTTGGGAAAGGCTTTAGTCCCGCTTGGAAACTGTGCCTGTAGAAAGCTCCCATCATTCAATCTGTTTATGTACTTATGTAAATGTCTGTAAATATATATTTATAGTTATAGTTATTTTAAAGATTTTTGTGAAAATTTCAGTAATAATATTGAATAATATGCAGATGTTTAGAAGATTTATGTACAAATGCAATATGTAAAGTTATATTTTTTTGGTATTTTAGTGTATGTATTATATGAGAAAGCTAAAGTAGCTTTCTTTATCAAACAAGTGCTTCTAATTGGATTTGCTATTTATAAATCTTAAATGCTAAGAAGTTTGTATTATTATTATTATTATTATGGGCCTCACAGTGGCGCAGTGGGTAGCACGTTCACCTCACAGCAAGAAGGTCGCTGGTTCGAACCTCGGCTGGGTCAGTTGGCGTTTCTGTGTGGAGTTTGCATGTTCTCCCTGTGTTGGCGTGGGTTTCCTCCGGGTTTTCCGGTTTCCCCCACAAGTCCAAAGACATGCGGTATAGGTGAATTGGGTAAGCTAAATTGTCCGTAGTGCATGAGTGTGAATGGGTGTGTATGGATGTTTCCCAGAGATGGGTTGCGGCTGGAAGGGCATCCGCTGCATAAAACACATGCTGGATAAGTTGGCGGTTCATTCCGCTGTGGCGACCCCAGATTAATAAAGGGACTAAGCCGAAATGAAAATGAATGAATGAATGAATATTATTATTATTATTATTATTATTATTATATTAGGTGTTGAGCTCCTATATTCTCAAAATCATTCTGCATAAATGCACTTTTTTTCTTTTTCTTTTTCTTTTCAGTTGGTTCAGTAATCAGGCTTCACTTGTTACTAATATGTTTTTAACTCATTAAATAGAACGGACTACAATATAAGTCAATAGAAAGTTATTTCATGGTTGGAACATTATGCTTTTTGCATTAGATTTTATACCACACGACAGTGAATTATTCAGGAATTTGATTCTTATTTTTGAGGTGGTTTTGTGCAATTTAACAGCACAAAATGAAAATTCGCCTGAAAAACTGGAAGTAATCATTGACTTGCTTTGCACTTATAAGCGTTTTTTGAATCAACAAGGTGAACATGATTTCTGCTAAAAATCTTCTTAAAATCTTGGACGACCTGATGGAAAGTCATTTAACTAAATGTAAAATTTTTTGTTGTACCATCCCTTGAAGTTTTCCGAAAGTGCTAGATCACTGTGTTATTTCTCCTCTCCAATATCTTATCGCATTATGTTTTCATTGGCACCAAGTAACTCTATGGCACAAATAGCTGGCAGACTGTTAAGGTTTGCTTTGTTTTTCAGCTGTTGGTGCTTTATCCTGCAGGTTCATGAGTAAGTACCTGTGCTGCTGATTTGCGAGACTCCAGCAGTCGTCAAATCACTTGTAGGAACAATTGCTTCTGATCCTCCAGAGCTCTGATTCACTACAATACGATTTAAGCACAATTTGTGTCGCCATGGGGACAGAGTCACCTAATATGCAATACCCAGAAACCAATTTACATCTGACAAACATGCTGTGCCAGTGTACACTTGTATAGAAGACATGCTGTGCAGATTGTGTCTGGGTTTTTAAATATGTCTCTGGGAAACTGTAGTCTTTCAATTAGCCCTCAGGTATTATTCTGCTTTTAAAGAGCCATGCATGACATTTGCTTATTACACTGACTCGAGTCAAACCTACTGCTATAAACAAATCCCTTACTCATTAAAAAAAACTATTTATGATTTTGTAGTGTAAATAATAATTATGTTACATAATAGCGTATTAATCATTTGCAAAGTGGGTGTTGGATTGTTAAGCAACTATATATGATACCAGACTGTTGTTAGAACTTTAATTGGCTTCTATATTGAACCGTGTGTTAAGATACAGAGAAACAAATGGTGCAAATAACATGCACTGCATAAAATATCAGTTAATTAACAGATGCTCGTTGGTTGCGATTTCTCGGGTGTTTTCTGTTTAATTATGCTTTCTAATTGCATTATGTGACATTGATATGCTTCTGATGTTAAAAATTGAAAACTGCAGTTTAACCAAAGTTTCTTTTATTGGCAGTAGTGTAAACAAGATATTGTGTGAGAAAAAATTTGAGAGATAATTAAATGCACAATGACAGAAAATGTACTGGTAACTCATTGCCCAATTATGTATCATACTGTAAGTTAGATGGCCCAACCTGACAATATATTGTTTTAAATTACTTAAATGTGTCTATTTGCTAAATTTATAACTACATCAAAAAATGTAGGAGCCAAAATAAAGGTCCCATAATCCAATTTGAAAGCATTAAAAGATAGAAAACACCCATGATCATTATAAACTGTAAGGACATCACTAAACATTTTAGCTAAATAAGAAATATTTTCTTAAGAGGCAGAACTATGCAACATATAAAGTTTGAATTAAGTATATTATTCTTATCCCTTTTATTTGTTTATTTTTTTCTTTTTAAAGGTAAACCAAGATTATTTTGAGGAAAAAAACATAAAAAAAATAGTTTTTACTTTTAATTTCATGTATTTCTTTCAATTTCAAATATGTTTGAAGTGGATCAAAA
>CAIGQW010042275.1:2747627-2764260 GCA_903798125.1 Danio choprae
GCGCGCGCGTTTACTGGGGTTTCATGCACCTGCAGGCACCAGAAGCACAATCTTGACTTATTGTTCTTGGCAAAAGCAGAAAAATATGTCACAACAAAATTCCACTGACCTGCAATATCTCTAACCAAAACAAAAGCAAAGCATGATGCAACAACAATTACAAATCAGTTATCCATTACAAAAGTTGTTTGCACTTTAATGGTATGTGTAAAATGGGTTAAGGATAGGGGATAGTAGATAGTTATTACCCAGTTTATGTAATGATTATGATTGTAGAACATAGTGTGTAGAAAAGTTCCCACTGTTTGCATCCTCTTTTGGTACCTCAAACATGAAAAATGGCTAAAATCTCATATAAAAGCTTATAACTTTCATGCAACTTCACGCATTTGTCATATAATAAATATATGAGTGTACATATATTTATTATATATATGTACAATACATATATATTGATGTATTTAACACTGATTGTATAAATTAGTTCATAAAAATGTATTTTATAAAAGTTGTAATGTATAATGTTGCTGTTGCTATAAAATAAAATTATTAAAATTATTATATAAATAAAAACGCAACTAGACTAAAAATATTGCTTAATAATGCTTTAAGTAATTGTTATAAATATTTAATAAAGATTAATAATAAAAATGAGGTTCATGTGATTTTGTTAGTCTGACAAACCAACTTTTAATACAACTGAAATTCAGTTGTATTAAGAAAAGCAGCATTAATATTTTAACTCCTTTTGCATTCTAAAATATTACACAAACGACATGTAGGTAGAATATCACTGGATGAACTAAATTTACACATTTCTATGAGCATTTTACCAACAACATTTATGCTTTTTGCATAAAATAAATTTTTGAAAGTGGCACAAAACTAAACTGCACGTGGACCTAATGTTGCATAATGCTTTTATAATTACATCACAGTCTGAACATTTGCTGTTTCAACTGTTCTCAGACCAATTAAATACATCTCAACTGTATGCCTACATCATATTGTCTTAAGGACTGGTAGTTCTGTAAATCGACTGGTAGTTCTGTGTTGTTGTTGTTGTTGTTGTGGCAAATTCTTGTTCCTTCTTCTTCTGTACGGTTTTGCTGTTGGGGGAGGGGTTAGGATTAGAGGTGAGGTTTTGGATTAGGCCATCAAGTAGTGACTTCAACAAGGGGGTAATTATGCACCTGCTCACTGAATTTGCTACCTGAATTCTTAATTCTAACCCTAATCCTAACCCATATATTGGCAAATGTGGGGATGCATTTTTCCGAATTACATTAGTATGCCAGAGCATGGGCTCCTGAAGGTCCACCCTGTTCTGAAAAGAGGGAATAAGCTTAATTGCATCTAAAGCCCCAAACTCAAAATGGCTTGTTTTGGCTCATAACCCAAGGTGCCATTTACATGAGTGCATTTTTGTTTTAAAATGCTGTTTTGGAATGAAACGCTCCTCTTCCAGACTGGGCTTGTTTCAGAAAAACACTATCTGTCCACACTATACAGCCTAAAACACATGGTACATCACCATTGGGCATGCGCATATTTCGCTGGCATCCATACTTGCAGTCTCGCTTGTGTAATGGTCCCATGAGAGGGGCTTGAATACTGCAGTATACTTTAGTCTTTGCTACAGTAAATGGTGGTGTATTGTAGTATAATATCTCCTTTAGTTGTAGAGTACTACAATGCTGGGTTGTTTATTTTACTGTAGTTGTTGTGTTACCATAGCAACTATTGACCTTATTCTTCACGTACGAGTGGGTGCAGCCACTGTAATCTTTTTGGCTCGACACTTTCGGTCACATTGACTTCCATTGATTTTTAGACATTAAAACAGCTCGTTGTGCTGCTTAATGTTGCAAACTGATATTTTCTTATTATATTCTTCTTCTTTTTATGTATAGTCATGAACACACTTGTTTGTAGAGCAAGAGGTTTGATCGTTTTCTGTCGTTAATTATACTTAGTCATTTCTTCCATAGTCGACTGAATTGGAAGTTCTAAAACAATCGCAAATATGAGTGCACTTCCACATTGCAAAATAAGGTCAATAGAATCACCGCAGCAGATTAGTTCAAGTACTTAACTATAGTATGGTTCAAAAACACTGTAATGTTTATTATATATTACTATAGTATTTTTTTCATGGGGGTCCAGAAAACCAGAGAGCAATTGTTGATAACTGCACCTCCATTTTTAAAAAGTGTGTGTTTCAGTCCATCTATACTGAAATAGCATTACAAAATTACCAAAAGCCTTACTTTTTTACTTTTACTATTGCTTTTAGTGTGGACTCCAGCATAATTATCTAAAAAAAAAAAATGTAAGTGTTTTAAAAATGAAAATGCATTTGTTTAACCACACCTAAAAATGGCAATTTAAACAAGCTTAAATTTTTTTATCTGTGTTTAGTTTTAAGCTGAAACCTCACATACTCACTGGGGCAATCGGAGACTTATTTACATCTTGTAAAAAGTGGTATAATAGGTTCCCTTTAACTGAGGTGTACTTAGTATGTGCTTTATATATACACTTCATACACTACTCTCAGTGTCTTGACTGTCTAAACTCATGATAATTTGGTCACTATCGGATGTTGTGTTTTTTCAGTATTTGCTGTGCTGGTGTCTTAACAACTTCAACCACCAATGCTCTTTTAGTCCAGTAAACAATGGCTTTGTTTAGGCGTCTCTAACCTGACATTAATGATGGTCGGCTTGAGTGTCTGTAGGAGTGTTGCTGACTCTCTCTCTGTGCCGCAGGTGGCATGAGCTTCAGGATGTGTATTAAATGTGTGTGTGTTGTGCCAGAAGCTGGTATCTGTGGGCATGTTAGTTTTACCCTGAGAGGGCCCTCTGTCAAAACACAGATTTAAATGGAGCACAAGACCACAAGCTTCAGTTTATCCTCAGGAAAGCATACCGCAGACAGCAGGGGAGAAGATGTGGAATGAGAGAGTGAAAGACGACTTCCGTAAATACAGTATATACCGAGCTCAATCTGTGGAGAAAGTGTTATACATGGGAAATCAGTGGTAGTTAATTATATGGCACTTCGAGGACACTTGAAAGTGATCTGAAATCTCTCCTTTTTTGCTCATATATGACTCGTATATGAATATGAATTATATAAGTCTTATTTTATTCAGTCACCTGAGCTCACTGCAAAAATGGATTTTCTTACTTTGATTTTTTGTCTTGTTTGTAGTCCAAATATCTAAAAAATCTTGCATCAAGAAGGATTTTTTTAGATAAGCAAAAAATGGTTTGTTTTAAGAAATATGCCAAAATTAGGTCAGTTTTAAGCTAAATAATCTGTCAATAGGAAAAGCAAAATAATCCTGTCTTTCCTTTTGACATAAGATTGTTTTGCTTACCCCATTGGGAGATTATTTAGCTTGTTTTAAGGGAAACTCAATTAATTTTCATATAGTATTTCTTTAAATGAGACAATATTTTTTGCTTGTCTAGAAAATGCTTCTCGATTTAAGAATTTGTTGATATTTAGACTATAAACAAGACAAATAATCTAAAGTAAGAAAAGCATATTTTGCAGTGCTGTAAGTGTCGTGTGACTAATAATTAGCTGAGAAACTGTCAAATTAGGGCTGCAGGATATTTGCAATAGTTAGTTTTTCTGTTATCTACTGTGTATTGCGATATGAATATTTTCACAAGATGACTCTATTTGGATTGAATTCAGAATATTACATTGATTGGGATGATTTGTTGAGAGGGCATTTGCATAAAATGTACACAATTCTGAAAAGATATATACAAATAAATTATAGCACAGATGAAATCAAAATAAATATCGCTTTATGGTTTTCTGTGGAGTCTAACACTATTGGTGTACAGAAATTCAATAGTAAAATAACATGGTATAGTCTTCGTCGTATACATAATTAAACACAGTTAATCTTTGTTAAAATGGCAAATTTGATCATTTCTTGTGTCCAAATTGATGCTGAAAGATAAATTGTGCAGCCCTATGTTAAATGTAAAAGTGCATTTAATTCTACTGGAAGTTAAAATGCTGCTGTTTGTTATTTGCAAAATCAGAAAGTACAGTGCAATGGGGAAATGGGCTTTTTGGAGCCAAATAGCATAGTTACAGACAGTGGAGACTGGAGACCTTATTTAAGATGCTTTGACATAGATTTAGTTGCTTCATACTTGTCAGATGGGAGACCATGGTAGTTTCATTGATTAAATAATTTTTATGTGATGTACTACTTTGAATGTGTAAGAAATGTGCTGGATAAATAAACTCAGTTTACCTGTAATATACGAACAAGCTGAAGGACATGAGAATGACATTTTTTGTTATCTGAATAATGAATGTTAATATTGTTGTCTCTGGTTACGTGTAGCCTGTTGCAGTGCAGCCTCCCCCTCAGCGATGTGATGACGAAGATGAAGGGGACTTGAATAAGACACTGGGAGTCCAGCGCTTCCAGCAGATCCTCACACCGCCTCAGTGCGTGCCCATCGAACAACACCGCACCTTCAATGAGGAGGACTTTGAGTGTGAGAGCTTCACTCCTGATGTTGTAAAAGGCAATAATATTGGCGTAAAAATGGAAATGTCCAACATATTGCAGTATTACAGTAAAAACAATTATGTAAATATGGTCAGAATTAATCAACAGCAGATCATATACTCTGAAAATGCAAGTTATGACTTTGAATGCGCTTTGCTCGTATAAAAAAAAGCTACATTTAAAATAAATATCAAGCTGTTTAATTTTTCTTGTTTTTCTGCTTCCAAATTTTAGGCCTCTTAACAATTATACATCGTTATACAATTTAAGATATTAAAGACTTTATGACCTTAAAATTCATAACACTGGGGCACATTTTGTATTTGTAGTCTTTGTCCTAAATGTGTTTTACAGATCACTCCCATCTGTTTTATTTGCAAATGTAAGTGCACGGTGTAAAATTAAAATTTAGGGCAAAAATGGTGACTATGGATGTTAGAACTTTAAAGTAAAAAAACATCATTCATTTATTTATACAATGTTAATATACAATGTTAATATAGAAGGTACTAATATCAGTTTTATTCACTCATAATACACTGACAACCATCCAAAAACAGGCGCTGAAGAAAAAGTCACATGATGAATCAAAGCTCATCACAAATAGATTTTCCACAAGCTGAGAAAATACATGCTGACATGTAAAATGTGCACTGCACAGTGTATAAACTTTTCATTAAATGACATTAAATGTAGCCTAAAGCCCAATTTTATATATAACTGTGATAATAAAAAAAACTACAAAGAAACATGCTGTAAATGTTAGAATTTTTCTTTTTGGGTGGACTGTCACTTTCCGTATCATGCAGAAAATTCTGGGAATGTTAATTGACACTTTTTTACTATTATATACACTGTAAAAATTATCCATAAATTAGCAGTTTTCTGTATTTTATGATTCATGTTTTTATTTTTTATGCTTTTGAATTGCATTATGGTATATTCCTTGATCTTTCTTCCAACAACTTTTAACCTTGTAAAGTTAGAAAAACAACAAAAAAGTGACTTTTATTAACATTTTTAATAGTTTAAAGTGATATATTGTCTGGGTTGGTGTTGTATATTACAAAAACCTTGTATTAAACTGCCAGTACATTTTCTGTTATTTTACACACTTATTTCTCTATATATTATTACTTATACATTATACTATTTCAAACTACTGAAATGTCAGTAAAATTCACTTTGTTACACTGTAGAGTTGAGTTTTCAACATCAAAAGTCGACAAAGCAGAGATCAGGGTCCTGTAATGCAATTCACAACAGTAAATGCATAGAAAACATACGTTAACAAATATTTTTGACAGTGTAGTTAATTAACAGATTTTTACCATAGCCTTTTAACATTCAAATTACTGTAGTTTTTGTAAGTATAAAATGCTTCCAGTGTTGGCCTCCATACTGAAGCAATACTAATTGAGCTCAGTTTGTGTCTTTTTCAGATCATCGTCACACCTCTCTGCACGTCCACCACCCTCTGTCTAAACACCTCCCCGATGGCCGGAGGAAGAAGCCTGGGAGGAAGAGGAAGGACTCGGGCCGAAGGAGGAGTTCATCCATGGGAGCAGCTCCGCCAATAGATGAAGATGATGAGGATGAAGAAGCGGATGAGGATTCCTGCAGCCAGCAGGACAGAGAGGGCAACGTCACCACTACACCTACACCAGACACAGACACAGAGGACAGAGAGCGGGCACAGGTACACACACACAAAAACACCAAAACTGCTTCAATGAGCTCAAAACAGAAAATTATACAGTATATAAAATATATAAAAGTGTATTTTATTATCAGTAACAAGGGAAGTCTTTTGATTGATTACTAGTCACTGATGGACATTCACTAAAAGGAGAAGTTTCCACAAAATGTCAATATTGGTTATAACTGTTAAACATATACTTTTGGAATGCCCTATTCCTAATGTTATCAGACAACGATTTTTATCTGGAGAGACTTTAAAGGAAATATTTTTAAATGTGATGCTAGAATTTTGAGCAAATTGAATTTTGTTTTTGTTTTTTGTCTTATGTATTATTTATTGCTGATGATGTATTTTTATTGTTGTATATAAAAAGTTAAATAAAATGCCATTATTCACATTACTGTCCACAAAACAAATATACTATTATTTATTCCACCATCAAAAACCTGGATCATAAAGATCAGTGTGGGGTTTGGTTCCTGAATTATTCATTCATTCATTTTCATTTCGGCTTAGTCCCTTTATTAATCTGGGGTCGCCACAGCGGAACGAACCGCCAACTTATCCAGCATATGTTTTACGCAGCGGATGCCCTTCCAGCTGCAACCCATCTCTGGGAAACATCCATACACACCCATTCACACTCATACACTACGGACAATTTAGTCTACCCAATTCACCTGTACCGCATGTCTTTGGACTTGTGGGGGTAACCGGAGCACCCGGAGGAAACCCACGCCAACACAGGGAGAACATGCAAACTCCACACAGAAACGCCAACTGGCCCAGCCGAGGCTCGAACCAGCGACCTTCTTGCTGTGAGGCGAACGTGCTACCCACTGCGCCACTGTGAGGCCCGGTTCCTGAATTAATCAGTCAATATTCAGAGACAGTCACTTGCTAAGATTCCAAATGAATCAGCTATTTGAAATGAATTACTCATTAAAACAGTGATTTGGGGGAAAAAAAGTTTTCCAGTTGTCTTGTAAATTATGTTAAATTATGTTATGTGATCCTAGTCTCTCCGGGGCTCTGAGCAAAGTTGAATGTTCTACTTGATAAATGAAGA
This sequence comes from Danio choprae, assembly GCA_903798125.1. Classification (NCBI taxonomy): domain Eukaryota; kingdom Metazoa; phylum Chordata; class Actinopteri; order Cypriniformes; family Danionidae; genus Danio; species Danio choprae. The sequence goes on from CAIGQW010042275.1 coordinate 2,754,951, forward strand.
GAGAGGGGGTGGTGTTGGCTGAGGGCCATCGGAAACTTGCAGGGCCCTACGTACCTTCCGTAGTCCGCATATAGGGTGGATTGTGAGAAAAGAAGTTTAATAAATTTTGCCTGCACAAGGGGACATCTTCAAATTTGAGTTTGACACTTCTGTCTTATGACCCCACTAACCCTTCTCTTGTTCGCCTGCAGTTTTTTGTATCAGAAGATGATCCCAAAAAGAATGGTGCAATCTCACCTCATCGAAAACCGTCAATCACGTCCCATTCAAAACTACACACCAGCATCAGCATCCCAGAAGATGTGACCGCAGCCTCGTGAGTGTGCACACAAAACGCTTTCAAATGCATGTACTCTGTCTGTTCAGTCGTAAGTGTTTTCTGTTATGGCCACAGGGGCAGAAGTTGGGGTCGTATTCCGCCCAATGGCAGACGAGTGTCCGCACCCTGTTTGTTTCCAAGTGTGAGTTCGCCAGACGGCAGCTGTAAAACGGGCCGCAGTTATGATCTGCAGGAGCGCCGGCGCACAGGCAACATGACTGGCACCACGCTGTCACACTACCAACAGATGCCTACTGATGAGAGCGAAGCAAAGACACTCGCTACTGTTGATCTGGATGGCATTAAGAGTGAGTTTGTGTGCAGTTAAACATAATATTCGCTCCTCAATGTAACACCACAGTAGAGTAAAGTTTTCTAACATATTTACAGTGGGGGAAATAAGTATTGAACACGTCATGTTTTTTCCTGGGAATAATATTTCTAGAGGGTCTGTTGGCATTGAATTGAACCAGATTTTGGTAAAAACCCAAACAATACAAACATAAAAATAAAACAAAACAAAATTTGTTATGTGTAATAATGGAACACCAGGAGAAAGTACTGAACTACTGTACTACTTTATGCAGAAGGCTCTTTTAGTGATGGCAGCTTAAAGACACCTCTCATATGAAAGTCACATGCATTACTCTGGTGTGATTTTTTTCACAGTGTAAAATTCTTGATGGTTCTGTGGGTCTTGTCGATCAAATCTGATCTTTATTTTGTATTTTCTATTGGATTCAAGTCAGGTGATTGGCTGGGCCATTCAACAGCTTGATTTTCTTTCTCTGAATGCATTTGAGAGTTTCCTTGCCTGTGTTTTAGATCATTGTCTTGCTGAAAAGTCCAACCTCCCTTTCTTCATGTGTTCAATACTTTTATCGTGTTGTATCATTTTATTATACATAACTTAATATGTAAACTAATTGATTTTTTTGGTTGTTAGAAACATCTGTGGAAAATTTCAAGTCAACATCATTTTTAGAAATATTTTTCTGAGAAAAATGATGATGTGCTCAATGCTTTTTCCCCCACTGTATGTTCAAATGTATTTTATTACACTCTACACCATTCAAAAGTTTGTGGTTCGGGAATGTTTTAAAAATGTTTTTGAAGTCTCTTGTCCTTGTTTGTGTACAATTGGACAAAAGGTTCATTGAACAACGTAAGATCACTGAGAGGTTTTGAAAAATAAATTCATATTTAATCATACATATTTTTGTTTTATTATTCTATGATATCTTTAAAAGAATTTAGTTCAGTACTTTTTATGTTTTTGATGAAAAATACATTCATTCATTCATTTTCATTTCGGCTTAGTCCCTTTATTAATCTGGGGTCGCCACAGCGGAATGAACTGCCAACCCATCCAGCATGTTTTACGCAGCGGATGCCCTTCCAGCTGCAACCCATCTCTGGGAAACATCCATACACACCCATTCACACTCATACACTACGGACAATTTAGCTTACCCAATTCACCTATACCGCATGTCTTTGGACTTGTGGGGGAAACCCGAGCACCCGGAGGAAACCCACGCCAACACAGGGAGAACATGCAAACTCCACACAGAAACGCCAACTGACCCAGCCGAGGCTCGAACCAGCGATCAGCGACCTTCTTGCTGTGAGGCGAACGTGCTACCCACTGCGCCACTGTGAGGCCCATGAAAAATACAGTACATTTTAAAAATATTACAGTTTCAGATCATTTAACATCAATTTTCTGTTTTTAATAATGTATGCCTAATTTGTTTATGTTTTCCTCAACCTTGAGTTTTCAGTGTCACATGATCTTTCATAAATTGTTATAATATGCTGATTTGGTGCCCATTGGATCCCATTATTCTCTAATTATTCATGAAAACTGTTGTGCTTAATATTTTTGCAAAGATGGTTTTTGTTTGTTTTGTATTTTGAAAAAATACGACTGAACCAAATAACATGACCATAACATAACATTTTTAATTTGCAAATAATACTAATTATTCTTAATGATATTTGCATAATACATGAAAAGAAGTGATTTTTCTTTTGTTATTTTTTGGGTGAGTGTGTTTGTTTTTCAGTATGACCAGCAAGTATCGAGCATTTGAGCTGACCTTAGATCAATAATGACGTGTTTTGAGTGCAGAAAAATGTATTTGTTTCCCTGGTTCATTAGATTTTTTTCTGCTGTTATAAAGGACTTCTTTATTTACCTTTCTCTTCTCATTCTTCTGAGAATAAATCATGTTTTCAGACTGTACATCAAACCATCTATGGCTGTGATTCAGGAATGTGGACATTCTAAAAAGGCTGCTGAGCTGCCCACTACAACTGTGCCTTTGACGCCGCTTCTGTGTGTGTGTGTGTGTGTGTGTGTGTGTGCGTGTGTGCGTGTGTGCGTGTGTGCGTCCACAGATAATTTGGCCAAACAATAGATTACTTTGAGACATGAAATTCATTGAGTCATGTTCTAGTGGCACTCTGTTGAGTTTTTAGATTGGCTTTCTGTGTTTGGATGCTAAAGGTTGTTTTGTAGTGTAGTAGGTATTGTCAAGATTAGGTAAGCACTGAGTTACTGATACTCGAAGGCCTTCTGCTGGGTTACAATACAGTCAGTGTTGTTCTGACTTGTTTGTTGTTTCCAGCTATTGGTTTAGTATTTCAGCTTTGTCTTGCTGTCGTTGTCGCAGGTCACAGATTTGAAGATGTCCCAGGTGTGCGGCGGCACCTGGTTAAAAAGAGCGCTAAAGGTCAGGTGGTTCACATCGGCAAGGACTACAAAGAGTTCAGCAGTCGTGTTCGGACCAAGCTGGATCGAACTCCACATGAGGTGAGAAGCTAGCTGACTGGATAATCTCTCCTAATGTTTTCTAGACTTGTGTGTCATCAATACCACCTTAAAGCTAAAGTGTGTAGTTTTCAGTCTATAGTTTGATCGACTGAGTAAATATCCCCCCCACAATACGATATTTTCAGGATTCTTGTGTCATAATACAATATTATTACAATTTTAAATATTTTGTGTTTTTTTTTCCAAATATACTGGATAATGCTGCAAGTTATGTCCTCAAAGGAAATGTGTTTTATTGCTGCATTGCAAAAAGTGATTGTCAACCAAACAAACTCCAACACTTTCATGAAAACCCTGTCATAAATGTTATATGCACCTTTCCGTGATGCCACCATTTTTATTTTACAAACTTACTGTATGCTGAAGCTGACCGCGCTCACCAGGAAAAAAATAAACACCACTATCTAGAAGGAAACTAATTTTAATATTCAACCAAATAAAATAATAATAAAAAAAATGATGACATTAATATGGGCATCCATGTGTTGATATAATATTGGTGCAGAAATACTTTATATCGATTTTTTTCCCCACCCCCTAGTAAATAACTTGATTTGTTGAGTCAGTGACTCAATACCTTGAGTTAGTAAGATAATCTTAAGACTACTTGATTGGTTGACAATAACAATCATTTAGACTAGCTCAATTGAGTGAGTCAGTAATCCAATTGGTTGATTTAGTATCTTGACTGGTTAAGTCAGTAACATTGATTGAGTCAATAACTCAAATGGTTAAGTCAATAGCATGGTTAGTTTAGTCTGTGAATGAATCGGTTGAGTCGGTAACAATTGGTTGAGTCAAAAAGACAATTGGTTGAGCCAGTATCTATGTGTTAAACCAATAGCTTGATTTGTTGAGTGAAAAACATGAATCAGTATTGCTATATTTGGCTAGCCAAATGCTCAAACAAAAAGACCTCAGTTTGACAACTTAGTAATAGTGATTGGGGAAAAGTACACACTTGAGCTTTTAATGTTTTCTTATACTGAGGAAGAAATCTAGTATAGTGGGGTGTCACTATTATTGGCTCACTGAGCCTGCTGTTGTTTATTAGAGGCGATCATGGCCCTGTTACCTGGACCACAGGGTTCATCGTGCCCAGCAGCTGAAGGTAGGGCAGCACAGAGCTGCTGTGAGTGCTTTGTAGAGCAGCTGAAGCTTGCGTGTGATTTTTATTTATTAATTTATTTTCTTCTCAGCACTTGTTTGCTAATACCACATCTCTTGCTCTGGTGTTGTGCAAGGCAGTGGATAGTCACAATATCAGAACTGTGTATAACTCAAAACTCACACTTCAGATGCTTGAAATTAGTTCTAGGAAACATAATAATTGTACTGACAATGTTTAACTTTAATTCTAGCAGTTGAAATATGAAGATATTTTATGCTGGCTTGTCAAAAGATTGCTTTAGACTGAAAGAACTGCGAATACATTTCACAGCGAAATGTGTACTGAATTTAATCTTGCCTGCTTACTCTAACAAAGTATACAACATTAGCGGCTATGATGCTTGAGCTATATATGTTTTTTAAAGGTTGTGAGGTACTATAAACTGTGTTGTATTGTTTTGTTTTATAGCAAGAATGTTTACTAAACCAAACCAAAATTACTGAACACACTGATGAGCTGGTGTATTGGATGTAAGAATGTCAAATTTTGAAAGAAAGGTCATGTAATTATTGTGGGTTTTTCTCTCAGGTTTTTGTTGAACTAAATGAATTACTGATGGATAAGAACCAGGAGATGCAGTGGAAGGAAACTGCTCGTTGGATAAAGTTTGAGGAGGATGTTGAGGAGGAGACTGAACGCTGGGGGAAACCTCATGTGGCTTCACTCTCGTTCCGCAGCCTGCTGGAGCTCCGCAAGACCATTTCACACGGTGAGAGAGAGGCAGAAAAACACAAAACAAAAAAATGTTTTTTTAGATTTCCTATTTTCTGAAAAATATGTATTTATGCATTCATTATGTAAACTGATTTCTTAATTATATCATTTTTAATCCTTATATATTTAAGTGTATTTTGATCACTTCATTACAGCCAGTTTGTGATCATCCAAAACCGGACATGATGTACTGAAATAAATATGGCCTTAAAAATTAAAGCCAAAAAATGTGTATTTGTTTTTTTTTTGTTTTTTACATAAAATCAAATCAAATTCTTTTGGCAGAAAAAAAGTCCTTGACATTAATGGTAAACTGCATTATTCCAATTGTTGTAACAAACAGGTCATATAAAACAGAATGAAACTGCTCGCCATGCTATTTACTACATATGCTGCTTTATATTCTATATTTACTATACTGTATGTACTATATATTTCCAGTATATGACATTTTATTATCCATATCTTTCAGCATGAGAAACAATTTGTTTCCTTCATCTAGTTAAAACCCTGAGTTTACATCTAAGGTGTGTCATAAATTTCCATAGCTAAAATTAAACCTTTAAAGTTAAACCTATAAATGCAATGTTCTTGTGTCAATTATGTGATTGAATAAGCTTTTTGTTAGCATATTTTCAGCAGTTAGCATATTTACTGCAGATACTGCAGATATATTTTTTATTCTCTATTTAATTGTTATTATTTTTAATTCCTTTATTATCTGTCTTTTTGTCCTGTCACTGTCATTCTGTTGCACTGTGAAAATTTCGGTCACAAAAACAAATTCCAATGGCAGTAAAGCTCTTTCTGATTCTGATTCTTTTTGGCGTATGAGCGGAAGAAATAGAAAAAGTATTGCAACCACAGTGAGGAATCAATTGTCAGAAAAAAAGTCCATAAATTTCAGAACCACAAATCAGAATCATGCAAACACATTTCCATCAGGTGTATAATAATAGTTTTTGATAATGGTAATACAATAATATTTTTTCTAGAATATTCTTTGACAGTATTTCTTTTATTCTGTTGCCAAGGGTAGTTGTGCAGCTAACACAGATAAAGCTTGCTTTTTCACAAATAAAACAAAGCTACTGAGCAATCAGCATCAAGCAAACGAAACGATTCTTTTAAAAAAACAATTGATATACTAATATGAATATGATTTTACAGGTGCTGTGTTGCTGGATCTAGACCAGAAGACTCTACCTGGCATTGCTCATCAGGTTGTGGAGCAGATGATTATCTCTGATCAGATCAGAGCACACGACAGAGCCAATGTGCTGCGAGCCCTTCTCCTCAAACACAGGTCAGTTTTGCATACACCACATTACCCTTACAGCACATATCTAAAAAAACAAAACAACACGCCAATAAAAATACTCACTTTGTTGTTCTTCTGTTTGACAGTCATCCGAGTGATGGCAAGGATCACAGCTTGTTTAACCGGAACATTTCAGCAACCAGCCTTGGCTCTCTCATCTCTCATTATCACAGCACTAATCATATCGGTGCACCAGAGCTTCCTGCCACAGACCCACTCATTGGAGGACTGCGCAACTTTGAGTCACGCAGTAGTGTAGATTATTTAGAGAAGAACGAGGTATTAGGTTCATTTGAAGTCTTCCAGCTGGGTTTTTTTGTGTTTAAAAGGTGTCTAATAGACATCCAAACATTGATACCTCAGCTAAAACAAGGCTAAATTTGAACTGTCAGTGAAAATCTGATAAACATCTAGTAATAGTGTAAAAATAGTCATCAAATTCATTAATGAACGTGAAGTTTGTCTAATCTTTAATGACTTTTGACGTCTATTAAATTTTCACTGACAGCCCAAATTTAGCCTGGTTTTAGCTGAGATGTTTATGTTTGGACATCTATTAGACATTCATTGAACACAGAATTGCTTGGTGGTCTGTGTATGTGTTTTTAAGATGTAAAATAGATGAAAAATGTACTTTTTCCTCTTTATTTCCGCAGAAAGACTCTCCACAGTTTTTTGGTTTGCACAAGACCAAATCAAAACATGAGCTGAAGTTGCTTGAGAAGATTCCAGAAGATGCAGAAGCCACCGTTGTTCTTGTCGGTCAGTTTACTTTCTGCACATGTGATAACGTCACATTTTCTTTATATTGTTATTGTTTTCAAAGAATCATCACTTTAATTATGTTCATCTTGCTTGAATACCATCATTCTTTACATTTCTGCAGTATGGACATAGCAACCTGATAACCAGTGGTCTAAAATAGTGAATTACAAATACTCAAATTACTGTAACTAAGTCTTTTTTTTCATGAATTGTTTTTAATAAGTAGTTTACAAAATGTTTATTTTTACTTTAGTACATTTTTAGTGCTGTATCAGTACTTTACTTTTCTTCAAACTAAGGTCAATATCTGTTTTTTTTGTTTTTTTGTCTATGGTGATTGGCTAATAATTAGTCCCATGATTCCCATTGAATCAAATCAGGCCGAGAACAATTTCATCAGACCGATTGAACACAAAAAAGAAACACAGACACTTTATGCAGCAAACATGTAGTGTGAAAGCATTAAAAGTGTCCAACAAGAAACAAAACCGTTACACACCAAAACCAAGAGACTGCATGTCCTGATGAGAAAATGCACTACAGAATGTTACATTTTCACATATATTTACTAATTGCTGCATGAGCTTGGTTAACGGAGCCAACTGTTGAACACTCGTAGCTTGTTAATCAGGATGTAAAGTGCATAATATGCATTAACATATTGCCACAGCTAGATTGTTGCGCCCTTTTTTTGAGATTTTATGATTACATAGATTTCGCTCCGCATGTAAATGCATCAAGCTGCTTTCTGTTGGCTTATTATAGAGGCATATATTAATGTAATGGCTAATAATTTAACTTGTACTTAGAAACACCCTTAAAAGAAAAATTGGACTAAGGTAAGCTACATTTTTAATTTGCTGGGTACAAGATAGAAGGTATTACTCGACTTGTGCTACAGTTTTCAGTACTCTTTCCACCACTACTGATGACCACATTACTCTTAATTGTAAAGAAGAATAGTGCTTTCTTTCTCTAAAGCTTCTTTAAAATTATGTCATGAAAAGTGCTGGATTAATAAAACTGGATTAATAAAACTGTTTTGAATCACAGAGTTGAATCTGTGAAAGCCCTGATGCAGGTGGTCTTGATTTTCGCAGGCTGTGTGGATTTCCTGGATCAGCCCACCATGGCTTTTGTGAGACTGAAGGAAGCGGTTCTGTTGGAGTCAGTTCTGGAAGTGCCGATTCCAGTGCGGTTTCTGTTTGTGCTCCTCGGCCCACCGAGTGCCAACATTGACTACCATCAAATAGGCCGCTCCATATCAACACTTATGTCTGATAAAGTAAGCACAAAGTTAACCAAGTCAATTTTTCACCCAGAAATTTGTGTTTTGTCTTGTTTTAATGAACAGAATTACACTACTGTTCAAAAGTTTGAGATCCGCACTTTTTGTTTTCATTATGGACATATTTTATTGATCTAAAGTGAAATAAAAACATTTATAATGTTAAAGAGGAGTTGTATTTCAAGAAAATGCATTTTGTGGGGTGGTAATAGTATATCTGAACAATAGTAAATATTTATGCAGCAAATAAGCATGCAAGATTAACTTCTGAAAAGTCATGTGACACTGAAGACTGTAATGATAGTATTGAGTGATGATTCTAAAATTGAAAACATTTATTATTTCACAGTATTATTAGTATAACCTTTACAGTATTTGCAATTATTAACAAATGTTTGAACATCAGTGTGTACATATTACAAAAATTACTGTGGAAGATATGAAGTCTTTCTGAGAATGCAAAAAACTTTAGGATATTTATCTTGCTTTTCACTACAAATTTCTAAAATTTACACTTTTACTTGAGTTGCAAAATTGCATCATATTTGAAGTTCTGCTTTTCACAAACTTGACCAAAATTAAATTCAAACATTGTCTTGATTTCCCTTTGAATTAAGTTTTTTTCTTATTTCTCCGTTGGCAGATATTATCTTGTTTTAAGCATGGACCCACAAAATTTTCAGATAACATCTGAAGTAATTTTGTTTCTCAAGTAAATATGAAAGTTTTTATATATCTGTAGTAAAAAATATTTATAGGTATTTTTTGTTTATCTATTTAAAGAGATAGTTCACCCCAAAATTTACATTTTGTCATCATTTACTCACCCTTTAGTTCACAGGTGTCAATTCCAGTTCCTGGAGGGCCGCAGCTCTGCACAGTTTAGTTCCAAC